>VZSF01009554.1:0-34418 GCA_013398295.1 Chionis minor
CACCCCTCTCCGCCCGGCAGGGAAGAGAAACGCCGCCCCCCGCGGCGCCCCGCCGGGCTCGGCCCCGCCGAGGAGGGGCGGGAGAGCCGACCCCCCCGCCGGCTCCCTCCCCGCCTGCTCGGGGGCGTTCCGAGACGCTGCTCGCCCGGTTTACCTGCCGTGCTGGTTCGATAAGACTGCTGGCTGCCTCTGGTTTATTTTTCTTTCCATCCTTCCCCCCCCACCCCTTTTTTTTTTTTTTTTTTTTTTTTTTTTTTTTTTTTTTTTTTTTTTTTTTTTTTTTTTTTTAATGGTGATCATGGCGATTCGGGGCGGTTGGTAGGGACGGGGAGGTGGGAAAGGGAAAGTTTGAGCTTGCCTGCCCGGCTCCCGCCGTTGGAAGTTCAGGGAGGGGGAAAAAAGTGATGGCGAGTTCATCTCCAGGGTGACGGGTAGCCGTTTGGCCAGTTCGGACAGACCACTGGCCGTAGAGCCCGGTAGTCGGTGAAACGCGCCCAAGTGATCTCGTTGGCAATACCTTTTATGAAATAACCCGCTCACGGTGTATAAAACACAGTGGAAAAAAGAGCACAGGTATGGCTGAACCGATTTCTGACCGCGCTGAACCTATTTCTGACCACGCTGTACCACACGGTGATTTTTACGGCGTGTCCTGGGAACTGACGCTGTACGGCATTTCCCAAAGTTGTACCCGGCAGGCGTTCAGGTGTGCTGGGCGTAGGAGAGGCAGGCAGATCCCACGTCGCAGGCATTTCGGTTAATAGATGGGGGACGATGGGCAAGGGGAACCCAGGTACGCAATGGGGAGGAAAAACGGCAATTGGTTGATATCATTAGGCGAAGGGAACAAGCAAGAGGCAAGACTAGTAACCATACTTAATCCCTTGACATTATTAAAATACAGTGTTGGTGGTTAGACGCACGCATGGGATGCGTCTGAAGGTGTTGATTTAGTAGAGGAGTAGTGTACACTGGGTGACATCAAGATTTGTAGTCCCAGGAATTAGCGACTCAGTGAGAAATTGCAACTTCCTCTGTGTGTGTGTGTGTTTGTGTGTGCGGAGCGGTGTATTCCCTAACTCATTGCTCGCAGGAGTTGTCTCCGAGAAGGGGTGGGATGTGGGATTCCAGGGAAAAAGCAACACCGAGTGACCATTACTTTGTTCTGCATTAAATAAATGGAGATAATGGCGTTGGTATCGATACTGCCGTGGGACAAAAGCAACATTTGGGGGTTTACCTGGCATTTGGCTGATACCACTAACTCTTTCCTAACAGACCTCATCAAACCAACTAACTAAGTCCTCCTCGCAAGGGCGAACGGTCCTTGCCGAAAGTTTTATCTGTAGCTCTGCATCCTCTTAGCTCTTTTTTGCGAATGTAGGGTGGGCCAGCATCACTAACGCAAAAACCACCATGGGTTTCCCAGGTGCTAGAAACTAGACTGGGTTTTCAGCTCTTGGTTTTCTCAGTAATATGCCTTTGTTGGTTTCGTAGCAAGTTTGCAAAGAAGATACCTAATGGCCCGATCTGTTAATGTCGGGTTATAATGCTGAGAACAGCCTAAAAGAGACTTCTCTGAACCCGAGACACAGAGAATTCCCCCCTCCACCACCCAGCACCAGGGGTGCCTTTGTGCACCAGGTTCCCTGATTAGGCTTGCAAACCAGGGCGCTGCTGGGATTTAAAGTTTGTGATAAATGATAGGTTCTGATGGCTTATCGATTTGCGCAGAAAGTGAGCTATCTCTGGGAGAAACGAATTTGTACGTTATCAGATCTTCCTGTGGGTTTGTGTGCATCTCTCAGCACATTTCCAGGACTTCCTCGCTCCTGACAGAGGTGTTCGACAGCCTTATAAACTGCTCAGGCGTGTGATGAGAATGCGGCCCGTTAAAATTGTTTAACCACTGTGACTAGTAAAAACCGTGGTTTTATTAGCCACTTGTGTACTCTCATAACCACCTGCCTTCACTTCTTTTCTTCATTCTCTCTCTTTCCCCCCCTCTCTCCCCTGGTTGTGCTCCGTCAGATACGTAAACACAAAAGCTCCTCCGCCGCTGTGCCGTGACTCGAAGGAAACGGGTTTCTCTCTCCAGCTGTGGAGATGTCAGATGTCTCTGCGGGTCGTGGCCCATCGCAAAGTTTGTTACGGGATGTGGCTGATGACTTTACAGAAAGGTGGTTTGTCAGTAGGAGAGGAGGAGTGCCCAAATAGAGTAACTTTCTTATATGGCTGGTTTTCTTATGTCTTCTTTCTTTTCTCCTTTTCTTTTTTTTTTTTTTTTTTTTTTTTTTTTTTTTTTTTAATTTAAATTAACTAATAAAGAGCGACAGCAGGGCTGCCTAAAGCACGTGGGCAGCAGCAGTGCTCTGGCTGTAAGGCCACCAGCTGGAAGGGTGTCAGAGAGTGACAGGGCCGACACGAGGGCACGGCGGCAGCGGTGGCTGCGGGTGGGCGAGGGCAGCCCCCTTCGGAGCGAGCTTCTGGGGCTCATTTGGCCGGCACTCTCGGGGAGGCAACAGCTCTCTGCCCAGCTGATGCCCCGTCGCCTCCGAAGGCATGGCCCTGAGGAAACGCGACCAGCATCGAGGGGCTCCCGGCCCACTATGCGCTTGTAGGATTTGTGAATTGTGCTCGACAGTGGCTGCGAGTTGCAGAGAGGATTCAAGGCAGGGGGTGGAACTGTGTTTAAAAACAAAATAAATGAAAAATGAGAATAAAACAATAAACAGTAAACTGGCTGATCCCACGGAAACCATTTCTCTCATTTTTCCTTTAAATCTCTTCTGGTGCAGTGAAGGCATAGGATGTAACTCTCAAGGTTAGTACATGGAGTTGAAGACAGATTCACACAAATGCTTTCCAGTCCCTGACCCTTGAATTTTTAATGGAATGCTTCCCTCCCAGCATTTTTTTTTAAACACTTGAATTATTTTTCCCTATTTTTCTTGTACTATTTTCACGTTAACAGTGTCCCAATGCTCTAGTATTTTTCATAGAATGTTATTATTACTAGGAAATTTTATGTACGGTAATAATAAATCTATAAAAATAAGACTGACGTCACGTTGCACGCTGCCTACTTGTGTATGTATATTCTGTGTTCATTCAGATTTACAGTCAGTTTAAAGAGACCTAATCTTTATTTACCCATAGAGACTATTTATTTTCCTCTGATTGGTATACACGCCTATAACTTCTGCTGCAGGTTATGAAGATTAGGAGCCCGACGCTACTTTATATCCCCCTCTCTCTAAAGTAAACTATCCCAATTCAGCGTATGAATCTCAGTTGCCCCACTCCCGTTTGCATTAGCGTGGCAGCAAAATTGGGCAGAGGGGCTGCCTCGCATTGCCAGGGTCCAAAGGGTCCATCCCAAATGTGGAATATTTGCTGTTTGGGCATGCTGTCATCGTAGCCGGTGCTGCTTGCTTTATTCGTAACAGCCGCGCTAATTGATATGTGCGCTATTAAAGTAAACATTTGCATACCGACCTGAAATAGCAAATACCAGCATCCAAATCCGCGGCACCTCGCTGAGTGGCGGGTTTCAAGCCAGCGGGAGCTTGAGATGGCCTTCGCCGGGGATAGGGTTGTGATGATTGATTTCAGCAGGCACGGCGTCTGATCCTGAAAATCTTAACGCCATATGGCATTGCCACGGGGGAGAGAGGCTGCGCCGGCAACCTCCGAACTTGCACTTCGTGTTGTGGTAGCGCGCGTGAGAGCTGGTAAGGGAAGACTGCTGAGCTCTGTGGATAGGGGTCAATTAGTAGGGGCCTCAGAGGAAGCAATTTCCCTGCCGTCTATCTAGCTTTAAATTACACGCATAAGTTAAGCAACGGCACGATGGAATTGAGGAGCAAGAGGGGGAACTGAAAAGCGTGATAAGGAGCAGGCAGCTAACACGATCCAAGCAGCTAACTGGAAGGTGGAAAGAAAGACCACCACGTAGCCTGCGTTGCCCTTCTTCACTGAAACGTTGCCATATGCCAGTGTTTCTTCTGGCCTCGTAGCCCTCCATCGGGCTGAGGCTCCCCATGTGTTAAACATCAAGCCGGCAAAAAAGCAGTCCCCGTCCTCGGGTGTTTGCAATTGGAGCAAGAACCGCGGTCTGTCCCGAGTGCAATTCCTCTTGGCTATCGGCTGTAAAGCCCCATCAGCCCCGAACGGCACTTTTTCCCTCTCTCCTCATGCGTGCCTGTTGCGCTCTGCCAGGGCGCTCTTGTTTCTCTGTTCCCAGGCGTCGCCCTGCAGGGAGGGTGGCTGGCGCTGGAATTGGCTGCTGGCACTGCCAGGTGGCTGCGGCGCTCTCGCTCGGAGATTCCCACACGCCCCACGATCCCGCCGGCGATGGGGTTGGCAGTGAGCGGAGGAGGCAGGAGGCAGGGCGATATTTGACCTTTGCTGAGCGTTCTGCAGCGGTCTTTGTCACTTTCATCCAGATTTTACATATCTGGGATAAACATACATTCCGTGAGGAGTATTCCTTTTGACCTCTGGAGGTTCTTGGGGACAACACAAGGCTTCCTACTGCCACCTCCAGCAGAGACCAGGGCAGCTGCAGGCATCTTTGCTCACCAGCATGCCTGATCTCTGCCCCTTGGGAATCTCGCTGAAGCTATTTGACCTCCTGTGTTAGCATCGCACCTCGCAAGGCGGGAATGCGCTGCGGTTGGTGGGAGACGTGGAACTGAGAAGGGCGACGAGAGCCCTGCGGAGTCGAGCTTGTGGTCTCCTTACAGGTCTGGCAAATTCCTGAGCGCCAGGGATGGCCGCTGAAGCGGAGCTGGATGTTGTCCGTTCTACTGTTTCCTATGTTGTTTCCCTTCCCTCATGTGATACTTACAGAGCAAAGAAAGTGCCCAAACCCCATGACATTAGCGTTCAATTTAGAATATATATTATAAACACTGCTGTTTGGTATCGCGTAGTTTGTTAAAGGGGGGCAAAAATGAAGTTTCTCCTGCCTAAGGGAATCTTTTAGCAGTGGGATTTGGTACTGAGCTGAACAGAATTGCAAGGAATTCAGCAAAATTGTAGGCCAGTCAAGGGCTTAACAGCCTCTTTCATACAAACACCACTTTCTACTTGCATTGGAAATTGCTTGCTTTAAATCATTGAACTATGATTGTTTGCCAGGGAAATTGTCTGTATGGTAAAAGAGGTTAACTGGTTGTGGCGGTTCTGCGTTTTGATTGCACTGAATAGTTCTTTGCACATTTTTCTAAGTGCTAATACAGGTTATACACTTGGGGTATGGGGATTCTGCGCCAGACATTGGACTTCAGTGTTGTGACTGATTGGTTAGTCTGGTTTTTTTAAGCTGACATAATGAAATCTCTGTGTATTGTTTAGGCTGGACAAGTTGCATGTGTTGTGAGAAAGATGATGAATGAAGCCAGTTTTTTTTCTGGAGTAGTAATTAGCATAATTAATCCTTTTTTTCTTCTCCTCCCCTCCCCCCCCCCAATTATCCAAGTCACTTTGAACTATGTATTTCCGTTAGAGGTGCATATAACCATTATGGCTTGGACTCCTCAGACAGCTACAGCATTTTTGGAAAATCTCACCAATTCTGCGTTTGTACAAAATGTTGTGGGCTATACATGTCATGCCTTATTCATATAGGGAGACTCGTTTAAGCTGGTAGATATGTGACTATCATGTTATATACCACCCATTCAGGGTGGGTAACAATAAGTAACAGTCTCAACTTTTGTCTGCCTGTACATGTATGTTCATATTGTTGGTTTTTTGAGCCACTTCCCACGTGATTCTATTTGCTAGGTGGACACCTAACAGCTTTACTCAAGTCAGGGAAGACCTTGCTCAGTTGGAGAATGAATTAGGATGTCAGAAAGCGGTCCCTTTTGAAGAGCAACATCTTGGTACTACAGTTTTGGTTTTAGAAGAAATGTGCTCTAGAGAGTCAGATAAAAGGCAGATATTAATTTCTGAATGCTGTGTCATGCATCTGATGCATAGCAATGACTGAGAACAAGTGCTTTCCAAAGATCCTAAGAATATGCATCTGTAAAAAGAGAACTAGTAGTCTTTCATACATGTAGTCTTAATATGCCTGTATTTTAAGGGTTAGGCTTGGCGAAATATTTCTAAGCAGGCAAACCTAGAATGTATGCCTGAAAGTCTTGTCAAATACAGCATAATCCCAGATCACTGGTTGGAATGGGAAGCGGCTGCCGACTGTGTGGGGAAAGGCTTTGAGATAAGCTTATTGGATGTGCCCAAGTGAGTTAGGAGCAGTAAGAAAGTAACTCGTCTCACTGTAAGAAAGTCCCTGGGACTTGGCCTCGGTTGCTAACCGAGTCACCGACTTTTTGCTTAAAAAAGGTTATCAGGCACCACGTCTTCTGAGGAGTACCACCATCCGAAGAAAGCATTTCTCTGCTCCTGTAGCGTCTGTATTTTTTGATAGCTCATCTACTTTGAATGACTGTACTGAACCACAATGTCTTGAAGCATGCAGTTTTGTTTGACACTTTTTTTGCTGTTTGAGAGCCCAGCCTGCTGTGTCTGTCTTCTCTCTTCTTTTCGGTACCTTTATTGTTTTCCACAGTCGCATCTTGTTCAGTCACATGCAAACACCTGTCCTGAAATTGAATTACTCTGTGGCGTAATCTAAAGTCATCCCCCATTTCAGCATCCTGCGCTTTCTGTTGAGTTATGTTGCACCATACTTTAGATGCAACAGCCATTTAATAATGTTGAAGCCTTAGCTCTGCAGGGGCTAAAAAGATCCCAGCAGGCTTGTTAACTTCTACTCTCAGACATTATGGGAAATATTTTCTCCTCCCTGGAACTCCTAGGCATCCTCTTAATTAGCACTATAAAAATCCATAGCCAGGTATGCGTGAAGCCTGTTGAATTTTTTTTCAGTTTTCCAGAGTTTCTCCGTTCCTTCCTATTTAACGAGAAGGTCCAGTGCCAAGTGAGATATGAGAACGTAAAAGGAATAAAGGCAGCCTGGGTCATGCTGGATACTGCGTTCTTGACGGGCCGCAAACTCATGAAATGCTTTTCCCGCACTCACCGTAGGGCATTTTTTCTTTTGCCTGCTCTACTCAGTATTTTCCTTTATCTCAATCTCTAAAGTGTTGGGCATCTTAAAAATTTGCACCTCTCCTGTCTCAGGACAGTATTTCTTCTAGTACCAGACTGCTGTAGCCATGGTCTCTGTTGTACTTCTATATAGGATCACCATTAGCTGGTATCAGACTTCGTTTGACTAGGAGTTATTTGTACAGAGATAAGAGAGATTATTCGGGGGTTTAGGAAGTGGAGAAGCAGTATTAGAATTTGAGGTGGTGGGAGGAACTTAATAAACACCGGGAAATGATGGGAAATCCTAAGGAGTCTAGGGTGGATATTACTTAAGATGAGGACAGAGGAGGAGGAAAGAACTGTAGAGTTCTCAAACAGAAAAGGACACAAAAGTGGTTGAGAGTTGGTGCAAAGCCTCGGTGAGGGGGTGCCTGCTTCTCCGCAGGGTGACTCAGTTACCGTGGGGCAGACCCAGCCAGCGCTGGAGGTGATCTGCTGGCAGAATGGTACAGTGGTAGCGCTGAAAAGGGCAGTCCCCTGGTGAGAAGACTGCGGAATGCATCTGCTGCTGTGAGCAGGAGGTTTGCCATCCGTAATTCAGGCGAGGCAGTTGAAGAGCTCACCAGTAACCGTCTTCCCAGCACTTCTCCAGGGGAAGGCCAAGATGCCATACAGCAGAAGGGGACCTTGATGAGGGTCAACAAGGTTTTTTCCACATGCTCTTGTTGATAGGTAATCCAGTTTCTTTAATTAATTTTTTTGATTGACAATAATTTATGGAGGGAATCTGGGTACCGGGGTGAGCATGTGGTATGGCAGGAGGCCCACGGTCTGAACAAGTTGTTCAAGAGCTAAGGAAATGATAAAGGCATCCATACAGACAAGCTGACAAACGTGAAAGAGGGAGGGGATACTTGCAAATGAAAGGCTGAAAATGATGATTTGGTGCCTGAGGGCTTAGAGCTTTCTTCGGGGGTGTGTACTGCGTGTTCTGGGGAAGCCAGAGCATGCTGACAGCATGTCAGTCGGCGCTATGTTAACACAAAGAATTTGCTCCACCGTCATGAAAGAAACACCCCAAAACAACTGTGGTTCAGCAACATCCATCCATCTGCACGTCCTCACTGCTGGGTGGGGGTGCAGAGGTGGTGCAGCGACCTTGCTTGTCCTTGGCAGTTACAGGCTTGGAAAAGAGCTGAAGAACTTCACCAACTGTGTTGAAGGTTCATGGAGGGCAGAGCGTGATTATTGTGGCACAGTTATAGGGTTAGAAATGGAAAAGGAGAGGCAGGGAGTACGTGTTGTTAAATATGTGATCTCCAGAGCGAGTGGTATCAGTCGAACATAGGCCATTGGTTTTAGAGTGGGCAAAAGAGGAGAAAACCTATTTGGAAGGGTCATGGGTTTGAATAGCTAGCCACCAGGGAGTGGGTGGGAGAGGACTCGGTGACACGAGCCTAGTAATGATGTGAAACCTGTGCCCTCTTAAATCACCAGTTCATCTGAGCTCTGGGAGGCAGAGATCACAGTTGGCTGGCTGCTTGGAAGCTGATGTAAAATAAATTGGAGGTCAGAGTCCAGCCGAGGTGACAGTGTCATGAAAATAATCACTGAGATGGGTCTTAATTGTCATCCTTGAAAATTCCGTAAGACATACCCGGGAACAAATGGGGTTCAGAGCCATTTACAATCTTTTAATGTTTTCCCCTCCAGTCAGGAATTGTGGTGACTTGCAACGTAAGAGTTTGCGTTGCTGCTCCTCTCCCTGCATCTACTCGGACAACACATGGTGCTCACCGGCTGTGAGAGCACCAGGCTGGCACCTGAAATGAGTCTTGGGCATTGGCTGAAAATACTCCCTTCAGCCCAAGTAACGGGCTGAGTATTGCATTTGAGTGAATTTTTTTTTCATCCCCTTCTTCTTCTTCTTCTTTTTTTTTTTTTTTTTTTTTTTTTGCAAGTTTTGCAGAAAAGGAAACAAGCAAGCAGAGGCCAAGCATTTAATGGATATATTTTTCACTGGCTCTTTTATCAACAGCGTATGAAAAATCCCAAAGGACAGAAGCAGTTAGCTAACCAATGAGGCATCATAGCTGATTTTAGGTTCCATGCAGGAGAAAAAGATGCTGAAGCCCCAGTAGCTCTAGGGGAAAGAGATTTAAATTTAGGTTTGGTACTGAGAAACGTGCCTCCCCTCTGCTTTGGAGACCAGTCCATCGGAGATTACCGTACCCCAGAGCAGCAGTTTGGAGGATGATAGAGATGTCAGCCTGTGAGTGCAAAGGCTTGTACCACTGGATGACGAACCAGCAGGGATTTCTCATTAATGGAATGAATGTTAACAAGAATAATTCTGTTTTGTGAGCTTGGCGGGGGGCTGGGGGGAGGAGAATAAATGATAGGGACTGATGGATGGTCTTCGCAGGGATTTGATTAGGGAGAAGGTGAATGGCAGTGTGTGTGCCAGAGGGGGAGGCGTGTGCACGTGGTGCATCCGTTGCAGAAGGCAGGCACGCTTCGAGTTGATAATGTCTGACAGAGGAGAGTCAGCAGAAGTAGCCAGGCGGGTCCTAGGCGAAAGCAGAAGCTGAGCAGAGGCGTGGGTATTTCATTTTAGTGACTCTTGCATTGTAGGGTCTTGGGTTTTATGGTGCGAGGTGGTAACAAACCTGTATCCCAGAATTTCTCCATAAAACTTTTCTCGGTAACAGAGAGTTTCTGCTTTATGCTAATAAAACGTTTGTCTGTTTGATACTAATTCTCACAGTCAGTATGGGAGCACTGAGTGACAGCTTTTCTGACCTGCTTAGCATCAGTCTTGGCTCTGAAATAACACTGTGTTACAGCTTGTTTGAGCCCTTCCCCATCCCTGGAAAAGCAGGAGACAGGCCAGACCTACTGGTTGAGAGGCCAGGCAGGCAGAACCAACAGAAACAATCCTTCATCCTGCCTGAGGCCTTTGGATGCTGCTGGAATGCAAATAATAAATTAAAAAAAAAAAAAGCAAAATAGTGACATAAGCTGAACAGGCACTCTAGCAGGCTTAGCAGCTCCATCCTCAGGTACAGGGATAGCTGAAAAACCAAAGGAACCACAACAGCTGCTCGAGAGGGATGTGGAAATAGGGAAAGAAACGTCAATCCCTTTGGCAGTGAGATACGAGCGACCCCTGACCTGAAAACCCAAACCTCTGATGTCTTCCCTGCTGCCTTTGCCAGAAAGCCATTAGGAGCCCCCATCGGAGGCCGGAGCGTGGCCAGCTGGAAGGCGGCTGCAGGGTAGCAGGCAGCAGGAGGAGTTCCCGGCCCCGGCTTGCCCTCCGCTGCCAGCCCGGCACGCGGGGTGCCAGGCACGGGGAAGCCGGCAGCCAAGCCGACTGCTCCCCTTGGGAGCGAGCGGGACGGCAGAGATGGAGACTTGGCTGCGTCCCTCAGCTTGCTGGCCAAAAGAGCTGCGCTGGCACAAGGGAGGGAGTGTGCTGGAAGGCGACCGCAGCCAATTACTCCCAGCCCGGGAGGGAAGGGGGAGAGGAGATGCGTTCCTTTCCAGGGGCGATGACGCTCGCGCCTGCCAGCCTGGGCACAAGCGGTGCTTAGCAGCTGGAGCTGATCCCCGGGGATTTCAAGGCCAATGGTGGAGCGTGTGGTCTGCTCCGCTGACAGCTAGCCTGGCGGCTCCTAGCTGCGGGTGCTCACGGGCACGGAGAGGGGCTCCGTCACTAGCATTTCCTGGGACTGAGCTGTTTTTCTTTTGACAGCATTAGTCTGGATTCCTTACGATTTCTGATCTGTATTTACCATCTGTTTTCCCCAATGGTGCCACGCATTTTTCAGATCAAAAAAGTGAAATTGTTTACCCATTCCCCAAATTTAATCTCATATATAAAGTGAAAAAAATTAATATATAAAATAAACTACGGTGTGTACTGAATGTAAATGAGGGACACGTTTGCTCATTCTTTCTCCTGTGGAGAAACACATTATTCCTCAGACTAATCCTATTGATTTAGCTGGGGCGCTACTGCCTGCTGCTGATGCCGGGTCCAAGTCCGGCCTGACAGCAGCAGGTCTCCAGCTCTCCCATGACCGTGGGCACAAATCCTTTATTCCCCAGCCAGCCCCGCTGCAATCTCCCGAGGTTACCTCCAAGTGAGGTATTCGAGGGGAGCTGGGCTTTCAAAACACAACCCCGACTTAGGAGTACGTTTTTTTAAATTTCTATTTGCAGTGTCCCATGGCGGAGGTTTACTTTTCACTTGGTGGAGCTGGCGGCAGAGAAAGTCAAATGAGTTTCCTAATCTGGCATGTTCTAAATCTGGTTTGTCTCAAATACGGCCTGAGAGATATGCAGCGCAAGTGGAAAAATAACTGCCAGCACGTAGATGCGTGTCCTCTTGGAGCAAATAAAGCTGACTTTTAAAATAAATGTTAAATCTCATCCTCGGTATGAAGGGAGACAGGCCCGTAGCTCAGGTGTGGGGAGAGATATTTTAAGGTGGGCTGTGGAAGCAAACTCACCACCGAGCTTCTGACCCGGCGTGCGCGTGCCTTTTTATCTGCTAAGTCCAATAATAAGCTTGTTATTAGAGGACATCTGTTCCCGCCTGATAACACGAGCAGGAGCGCGGCGTCGGTGGGCAGCCAGGGATTTTGGCAGCTGTGGGAAGCGGCGGCTTCGTGGACTGTTTCACACCTTGTCCAGTGCCGGCGCGTCCCTCCCGTGGGGCTGCAGCTGGGTGGGAAGATGCCAGGAGGAGAGGCACGGGCTGTTCCCACCCAGAGCTCTGCCGTGCCAGCCGCGCTCTGTGCGTGCCGAAGCCACGGCGCCTGCAGGAGCAGCACCTCGTCCCCCCGCAACCGCTGCTGGCCCCTCGGTGTTGGCACGGTGGGACCTGCAGGGCAGGGAGCGGAGCGGCTGGGAGATTGGCGCCGTGCGCTGGGCTCTGCCTTTTCTTTCCTTCCTTCTGCATTTCCAGGAGATGCAGTTCACACACCGGTTTCTTGCCCCCAAGCCTCCTCGCCTGGAGAAAAACGTTCAAGGAGACTCTTGTGTGAGCTGAATCTGAGCGTCGGGAGGTTTTCCCCAAAGTCGTTGCTGTAGGTAATGTATATTTATAAGCAGCACAAAGTGGGCCATAGATACTTCCAAAGGCTGCTTTCCTCCCAGGGAGGCTCGGTATTTGGGCAAGTAAGGAGGGGAGATGGTGGCCAGGCGGCGTTCAGCGGTGGCAGAGCAGGCGGGTGCAGGGGAGGTGGCAGTCGTCCTGGCAGTCATCCTTCACCCGCCGGCCGTGGGAGGGCACCTGCCCGCGGGTCAGGACGTGGTGTCACCCGCGGGTCCAGAGATCGCTGGGTGCTGGCAGCTCTCAGCGAGATGCACAGCCCCGTTCCTTCCCGCCGGGAGGCTGCGTCCCTACCGCCACGCGTTCCCCGCGGCCTGGCACTCGGCTGGGGAAGTGTCTTTCCAGAGTGAAACCGGGGATGGAAAGTGGTTTTGGAGCACATGGATTTGCACCAGATTCTGCACTGTTTCTGTACAAGCAACACAGTGTGTGTATTTGATGTCATTTCCAGCGTGATCAAGCTGACACCTAAATTAGTTTGCAGCGCCGGAGATTACAAGGCGTGACTTGGAGGAAAGGCCAGTTTGCTTTCTCACTGGGGTTTATCTCGCTGTTATGGTGGTCTGCTCTCCTCTGGCAGTCGCGCGAGTTTTGTGGGACGGGTTAGGTCTCTAGCCCGCCTTCACACAGGTGTGAGAGAAGCGTGCAGTCACTGGTTTGTGGCCAGCGTTTGCTGGGTTGGGCTGTGGACTGATTGATCCAAATTGCATTTTGTGCAGGGGCCATGACTCTCCAGCTGAACTTTTTGGCCATCAAGTAGCACCAGATTTCTCTCTTTCTGATCATATATATATATATGTAAATGTGTATATTGAGTTATGTACACGCATGCATATATATATATATATAGATAGCTTAGTGGGACAAATTTCATGCTATGCATCCACTGGCCTAAGTGCCAAACTGCTCCTCTTGAGGAAGGGATTTTAAGAAGGGATTGTCCTCCAGGGTTAGAAGCTCACGTGGGGTTCTATGCAGACCTTGCTAAGGTCGTTTTTCCCTATGTGGCCGGCACCAATTCCACTGCTTTGGAAAATATGTGAATATCCACAAGTTTTGTTTGTCTTGCCATGTGAATGTGAGATTCCTTAATGACAAAATTCCTTCACTGCTGTCTATTTCTGTGGTTATGTAGGTCTTTGCAAAGACTGCCAGGTAGCCCAGGTCTTGCTGAATGTACCTCAGCTGCAACACGCTTCCCAAAGGGCCTCTGTTGAGCTGGATCGTTCCAGCCCGGCCTCCTCAAGAGGAATGAGGAGTGCCACATCTGGCCAATAGTTTGCTGTAGTCAGCGTGTGCATTTGCATCCATGAAAGCGGGACTTTTGCTCATGGATCAAACATCAAAGGATTCTTACATAATGCAACATCTTTTAACATCGGTAGAGTATTAGGTCATAATCATGTAGCGCTCTGATATAGTTTATTGTTCCATTCTATTTCTGAATGTGGTTCACCTCAACCCGCGTGATTCCCTCGCCTTGCAGCAAATTAAGATACAGATGACTTACAGTGAGTCTTAGTTATGCAGCTGTGAATTTGGGCTGCACCCCACTCAGCAGCAGCATCCCGACTAGAAGCGGCCGGCTTTCCCGATTCCTGATCTCCGTACCAAATCTTTCGGGGGGCTGTGACCTGTGAGTCTCATCGAGCTAAGGAGAGGGGCATCTGTGGCAGGTTTTGTAGGTATGAGATTGCCAAAGGATGGTGACGGGCTGGGCAAGCAGGTGGGCCTTGGGCCAGCAGAGCCCACCGCGTGGCACCCCGTGCCTTGCCAGTCTGGCCCCATGGGTCACCTCAGGGGGCTGTGGGAGGCATCGTTCTTCAGCGAATACTTTTGCTGTGAAAATACAGAGCTCAGCTGTCGAAACAGGGTCTCCGGTGAGGAATTTACAGCGCCTGCCAGTGTGCTGTTCTCATGCGTTGGCAGCACACGCACGTAGCACGGGTCTGCTTTTACGCTTCTGCGGGGGGCAGCAAGGACAGGCGCATAGGTATCCTTTTTCTGTTGCTGCTTAATTGAAGGGATTTTCACTCTTTTGTTGGTTTCGGTTGCATTTTTAACCTCCTTCTCCAAAAATGTAGCATGCTCGGTTCCCTATGGGAAGCTGATTTTTCAGCGCGACAGTTAAAATTTTCAGATTTCAAATGTTTGAGCCACTTCTTTGGCGGTGAAAGCTGGCAAGAAGGGAGCGGAGAGTTTGAAAGCGTAGAGGTAATTTCGTCCCGGGTTTGTGCAGGCATAAATTCTCTCGAGCGCCACGCTTTATGGCATTACCCTCTCGGAGAAGCCGGGGCTGCGGGTTTCTGAGCATCCTCCTGGGAGCGAGGCTGCCGTTTGTCAGCATTTGCACCGGCACGAGCGGTGAAGGCTTTTACAGCAAAACCACGCTGATCTGCTCTGGTTCTGCTCCTCGCCACCCCTCCCCTGCCTTCCAGGGGGATCTGTCTTTCCTGTCACTCAGGATAATGATTCCCCGCCGGCAGCACGGAGATCCAGAAACGCGCTGTAATCTCACCGAGAGTTTGATTCCCCAGCTGGGACTCCTGGATTTATGCAGCCAGGCAGTAGATGGTCATTGCACTTAAGCTTGTACGTTGGTGTGCTGAACCACTAAATGGGCTGAAGGGTCCCTTTTTGTCTGGAAATAACCTCGATTCTCAGAGTGGTAAAATCTATGGATTTCATCGCATCAATTGGTTTAGATTTAATTCGATCCACCTATTCAATTTTAAAAGCTTTCTTTTTTGTTTAAGCGTGGATTAATAATTCATTCCCAAATTGGGGGTTAGCGCAATGGATATTTAATTGTAAATGTATATCTTTAATTAGAACTTGGTACGCAGATGCAAAATTCCTTATCTTGTAGTTTTTCAAAAGCACACATATTAAACCACAGCTTTGCCCTTCAAAAATATTATTCTGTGTATTTAAAGGTCTGAATGACCTTCTAATCAGACATTGCACCTTTACTTCCAGCTGATATGACAACATTTGACAGTAACTCAACCTGATGCTGCAAGAAAATAAATAAAGGCCATCTCAGTCACTATGTCTTTAAATCTCTCTGTCTAGCTGTGGTTTTGCGTTTAGGCAGATGGACCCACAGCGGAGTATTACGTTTAGTTTTCGGGTGAAGACAATCTATTGAGTTTAATACTTTTGCATGTTTGACTGTTCTTTTGAGGTCAATTTGTTCCTGTCATTCCCAACTCCAGCCTCTTCTGCCGTCAACCTCTTTATAAATTATAAATCTGTATACCTCGCTCTCAGCAGCCATCTTAGAGCCCACACAGACCGATGCGGATGGTCTAGCAATTGCATTAGCTCTCCTCGGCGTACCTTGGGAGGAGGGTGGCTGTGCTTTGTCACTACTTGTGCTTACACCAGACGCACGGAACGGCGCAGAGCAGGGACTGGTAAAGATGGATGTGAGCAATTCCTACTTTTGGACCACCAACACAAAGAAAACTGATACTGGTCAGGGTGATTGTATTCAGCAAACCAGCTCATTGTCTTTGGAAGCTAATTTTCGGGTGATTTTTTAAAACCTAACATTTGCAGAGGGGGAGCAGGTATTGAGTTGACCACAGGTCAGAATTCTGGTGATACGGCAGAAGTACTTTTGGCTTTGGTATTTCCATGGGCACGAGCGATAAACGTAACAGGAAGGGCTCCCCTTTCATACCACTTTTACAAAAAGAGGAGCTGTTTACTGCTTGAGCCTGACTGTCACAAAATGGGCTAATTATTCAACAAAAAGTCCTTACCATACCAACGAGCAGTTCCCTGGTATTCAGTAAGAAATATTCTGTCATCAAGTGCCATGCACGCTCTGTGCTGTAGGGTCTGTGGTTTATTGGATTTTTATGGAAAACCTGGGAAAATACTTACAAGGTCCTCCCTGAAACAAAAATGAAAGAATTCTTTCAAAAAGACGTGGTATTTATATATGACACTAGCAAAATCAGCGAGAACTCTTTCCTTACAAGTATTTATGTGCAGTTTTCCAGAGTTTTGCTTTTAGGGGAATTTCATCATGCGATGCTAATATTTGGGAGCGGTCCTCAATGAAACAAGTACTTGTGAGCTGGGACTGACAGGTAATAAGTCATCTCAGGGCTTGCTCTTGCCTCCCTGGTCAGTGCAGCATCATTAGTTCTGGAGGAGAGACGTGTGGGTCTAGATGCACGAGTTCAAGGGCACTTTCATCATCTTTTGACTTCAAAGGAAATTGAGGGCAGGGACGTACCTCGCAGAAATGACGCAGCCCTTACAGGCTCAGTGCCTCATGTGTGTTGTACTTTAAAGCAGTGAAGGGAATTTGCCTGTACTCAAATGTGTATGGAGGCACCTAAATCCAAGTGGGTATCATTTTGGGGGGAACAACAGGCGAGGGAAGGAGGGAGGGCAGCAACTCTGCAAGTTGACTGTTTCTGTGTAAGCCAAGGTCCAGCCTGTACGTGCAAAAGAAAGTACGTGGGCAGCCTGGGCAGCCCCCCCAAGTCAGTAGGATGTTGTTTCCCTCACTGTAATAAAGTCAAGGATGTGCTTAAGCGCTTTCCGCGTTGCAAACCGAAATGTGGAACAAGGTGACCAGCCTGTGGTTTGAAAATGCCGCCCTCCACTCCCAGGGCATCTGTAGACACAGCAGGCTTGCCGAGTGCCAGATCAATGCCTTCCTTCTTCCCTTACCCAAAGGAGTGTTCTTGCCAAAGCGTGTGTCTAACCTGCAAACCCGCCAAGCCACAACTGCGCATCCCATACGCCAAGGCAGAGGCAGAAACCAGTGTGCAACTGTGTGGTGATTCTAAAAGCACTGTTTTCCAGGAGGGTTTTTTTTCTTTTTCCTAGCAATGTTTACATTTCCATGACTACCTTGTTTAACTAACTAAGGAGAGGACAGCATGTTAGGTGCGTTATATACTGAGTACCATGTGTCGCGTGTGATCCTAAAATGGTGTGTGTTTGGAGAGAGGATGTTTCTATTAATTGTCAAGCAACGTGAGGCATTGTGTTGTTCCTAGATAACTGAAAGTATGCCTAAAATGTAAAGGAAAAGAACAACTAGAAGATCTCGGGTATGCCAATGCCGCAAAAGAAAGCTTAACTTGTTTTCTTGCTTTTTTTTTAGAGAACACCTGTTCCCAGCGCTGAAGCATTCCGATGGTTCTTTTAAGCAGTAGTGTATCTTATTTTCAAGGCAGTCCGAAGTGAATGGCAAGCTAAAGTCTTGTTTTAAGAAACTGCTTAGTCCACCATTGAAGAATATACTCAGATACTATTTTCATTTATGTATAGGGGTTTCCTCAAAAGCAAAAGACAAAAATCTGGGAGCCTGGGGAATTGGCCAGCTTCTTCACATTGAGTACACTGATTCTTTCTTTGATGTAACTTAGCTATACTAGTGAAGTTGTTGTCTATTTTTAAAGTGGCTGTAAAAAAAAAAAAAAAAGAAGTTTGGGTAAACCCCTGCTATAAAGTCATGTATCTTTGAAAAGTAACATATCTATACTTCATTTTCAAATATATGTGTTTCAGTACTGTAAACTGTACAGATAGCCGCTTGTATTTTGTGTGTTTAGACACAAGGAGACAATCATGTCTGAGCATCTACGAAGATTAACGGTTTGTACACAATGGTGTGGTTCTGCGAGTTAAATCCGGAGCAATAAATTCTAGCTTTAACTATTATTTTGCTAGTTGTTTAGCAGCAGCAGCAGCAACTGCAGCACTGTTTTACCATGCATCCTTCCATAGAGACTTGATGCCAAGTTTTCCAAGATAAAAAGATTGTGACACATCTAGCAATTACCTTCCGTCGTGGTGGTGTGAGAGGGAAAGACATAACATTTAAAATTAATCTTTCAAGCACTATATTAGAGTAGTGGTTTGTGCACTTGCATTGCTTCCAAAGGAGCTTTACAAAGGGGCATCTCTCCAAAAATGCTGTCTGGTGTCTGACTTGCTTTTCACTGTGCTCTGAGGTGGAGTGCCCAGCATAGGCGGATGTGCAAAACCAGTCGTCTATGTAAAGGTTGTTCTAGGATGCAAAACAAAGTGAGTACGAGACCTTAGAAAAAGTGATGACTCAGCCTAATTACCCTTCACCTATGAGTTCTTCTGTAACGTTCTCAGTCAATGGAGTAAATATTTTATAAAGTGGAATGCCATATTTTTGGTCCGAGTGGAGTTCTTCACAGTTAAGTGAGTTTTGACAGTTGGACTGATTTGGGTCTTGCTTGCACTTGTGTTCATTTGGGAGCCTGGATATTTTTGCGGTATAAAAATGATTTTTTTTTTAAAAAGAAATGTTTCAAAAAAAGACCACTTTTCCTCACGTGTTTCTTGGTCCACTGATCTCGGCTTTTCTGAATGGCTGGTCCCTTAGGCCCCCAGAAGAATGCTCCGCCGTTCTTCTTCCTGCTGTAGCTGCATGGAGGAAGTGTCTGATCCTTGAAAAGGCAGCAGTCAGAGGGATATAATTCACGTGTCATAAAAAATATGGAGGATACTGAACTTAGGGATACTTATTATCAGTCGATCATCACTTTTTATTGCTTGGCTTCGTCATACCACTCGCGAGTGAGAAGGCCATCCCATCAAAGTAAGCGAGTGCTGTTGTGCCATGTATTTGATAGATTTATCGTTTTATACAAGATAGGTCTACCAGCAGTTTCACGGACAAGGTGCTGGGTGTGGAAATAACCAGTTAATGATGCACAGCACATTCAAATCTCCTATTGTTTCAGCACTTTCTCCGTTTTTTTGCTAAGTACTTCAGCCTTTGGCCCTTGATCACGCTCACTTGATGAAGCACAGGGGATGGTTGGGAATGCTGCGGTGTGGGACCTGTGCAGGCAGGGGAGATGCCGGCTTTGGCAGGGGAGGGAGCTCGCAGGGTTGGGGGGTGTTGGGAATGGCCCAGAAAGCCAAGACTGAGGGATGGAGGAGAAACCTCCTGAGGTCACACGTGTGCGTCAGCAGGGCTGGGCAGAGCATGGGTGGCTGGAGGAGCGTGGGCGGGCTGGCCTTACACCTGTATCCTCACCTTCGGGTCGGTCCACGTGTCTATGTCTTTGCGTTGTATGACGTCACATACATGGCTTCAGAGATGGCATGTCACACTTGAAATGCTTCTATCATGGTGCCCCTCTTACAGTCTGTAAGAGATCCTCAGTTGGATACTCATCCGATACCCATTCAATGAGCTTTACGTCTGTTTGTACGGCAGCTGTGTTACGGATTTTTTTTGTGTTGGAGACCTTTTGGTTAGGGCTTCTGTTACTGACCACTAGACCGATCCGAGCTCTGCAAGGTCTTCTCTACCAAAATGCTCATTGAGTAACAAACTGAAGCCTTATTTGCACTTCTGGCTGGTAAGCTTGCCTTGCTTTTTGGAAAATTGCAGAGACGAAATTAAGTTCAGGCTACATTAGGTGTACAAAGATATTCATAGCAATGTACTTACTGTCTAATACCCTAATGTTGCATGTCTTGATGTGGTTTCTTTTTTTGTTTTGTTGTTTTGTTTTAAAGAACTGATGGATCTGTATATTGTAATTGTGGTGTTTTACCTGTCAATTCAAAATTGTTAAACAAACAAACAAACAAGCAAACATGTTAACTATCGAAAATGAACAAGAGTTGATTTTTCTTTGATTTACCCGTATCGTTTTCATTTCGGATATTGTTCCTTTGCACCATCAGGTTTTCAGATTTTGCTGAACAAGTATTTATATGATGTAGTGCGCATAGAGCATTTTAATTAGTGATATTTGAAGAAGGAAATTCCTTTTCTGGCCTGTCTCTCTCCACCGCAGCCCTACCCCCCATTTGTACGGATGTTTGTCAATCAGATTATTGTCAAGTTCCAATTACCAAATTTGTGCTTTTCACAAGGTTCAATGTCATTTTCCAGTGTGAAAATTTGTATTGCTCTCTGTCTTTCATTCTCACGTCGCAAAAAAAAAATAAAAAGGGGGGAGAAAAAAAGCAGAACATACTTTCGCCGTCTTCTAGGTGTGAGCACTAAGCCTAATGCAAGCATTTTTGGCATACCCCAGATAAACTTATGAAAAATGGTAAGGCTGAAAGGGAGGTACATGTACTCATTCTGTCAATTAATAACAGACCATCCCTCTGAGGGAAAGTACTCCCTTTTGTACAGAACCCCTGGTATGTAAGTCCTACAATTAATGTTAAAGAATATAAAGTCTTTAAATGGGCTATATCTGTAATCAAATAATGAAAAAAGAAAGTAGTTAAATGAACATACCATTCAGGGTCGAATGCATTCAGCAAAAAGCAGTAGTGGGTCTTTGATCATGGTTAGATGCATAGTGATATCAAACAGTGGGTTCTCATGTAACAGCTAAATGTTTCAGATTTTGTTTTTATTAAATTTGGCAGTTTCACGCTGAGCTCTACTGTATTCTTAGTGAATAAAAGACAGCTCCTATGTTAGAAAGTACTCCATTTTCACAATTGCAGGGAACTAGGAGGGTTTTTTCAGAAACACGGGCCACAGAAATGTACTCCTTTCACAGTGTTCTCCTATTTCTGAACTGTGCAGTTATCTATTAAATTTTCTAATAGATATTTGTGTAAGGTGTATGTATGCTTGTGCAATTATGGAAAAAAACAGTTTTGGAAAACAGTGTATTTATGAAAAAAATAATCACTTATGGGGCATGTACAAAACTGTATAAAAACATTCAATTTGCCCAGTAAAGTTGTTTTTGTGATATTTCTGTGTTGTTGAATAAAGGACTTTAGTATTCAAAATATCTCTCTTTTTCCATAAACAGGTTTTGTTTGTGGGATCTTAAACAAAGAAAACCTCTTTTAAAAACGAATCCTCAAAATGAGCGAGAAGGTCCAAATGCTGACCTCAGTCTTGTGTATGGGAATGAATGCTTATGAAATGACGGTACAATAGCCACAAAACTAATTCCTTCTCGATTGGCAATTGATGGAAACCCCATAAGTTGTATACCTGAAGGTAACGTTGTACTCTGGATTTTTTAAAATAGCAGAAAAAAATACTGCCTTTTTAAGACTAGGAATGTTACATTGAGATTTTGAGGCTACGAAAAGGTTAGTGAAGTAGGAGCAAGACAGATTGTGGAAAAGCCTTTAACCCTTTAATGCAGACCTCAGTTGTATAAAAAAAGTGGACTAGCGATGGTGACGTGATTGAATTGAATTAGCAGTTAGCTTCGTAGGAAAAGCATACGAAGGTGAAATCTTACTCTTGCAACAAACAATAGTCCTGAAATTAGATCATCCTGTTGCTGTTGGAGTATTTGGGATTACGAACATGGTTTGTGAGAGGATGACAATAATATCTTCCTTTTTGTTTTACTGCTTCTCGGTTCAAAGTTCTGTTCTTTACCTGCCTCATAAACTATACATAGCAAAGGAAATGGTTTCCTCTTGCCGTTTTATTTCCCTGTACTACTTGCCGACATTAAAGCAACTTCAAATAGATGGGAAAGTTCATGACTGTGCCAGCAGCACGTCACCTGATTTTGGTGAAATTTGGAATGTAATTTTTCTGTGAATATTCCGTTAATAAATAGAATGTCTGCTCTGAGGTGCCAAAAGAGGATTTTGAAAGACTTCGAAACATGAGGTAGGCCCTTTGGTCCGTGAGATTCCTTGGATGCCAACTGATTTTCTGGGGGGGGAGCCTCGGTGTATCCTTTTGTTTTTTAAAGAAAGCAACAAAAGTGAAAGGAATACAAGTGGATTTTTCACTGATCCTGTCTGCTCCCATCGAAATCCATAAGGATATATGTTCTTGGGAGACGTAGACCGCTCATTAGATAATGCCAAGAGTGAATCCTGAGGTCTGTTTGAAGAGGAGGAAAAGGACTGGCAGGTTGCTCAGGCATAGTCAGTGATCTCTCTGGATTAAATATAGCATTCACAGGGAGGAAATACACTCATTTCATGAGATGGTCGATTTGGAAGCGGGAAGAGGTCTCTGAGTTCCTATTCCTTTAATGCTTTCTCTTTCAACTTTTTTTCCCCTCGAGTATTGTTTTATACTAGTCTGAATGAAAAACGTCCCTCAGTTGCAGAGAAATACTCGCCCCAGATATGAACCTTGCAGTTTAAAACTACCTCTAGCTTTTGATAGCTTTTATTTTTTAATTAAAAAAAAAAATCTGAAAAAAACCGCCAGACAACAAGCAGGTAATTCTTCAAAGCCAAAATTGACAAACTCATTACTGAGCCTATTAAAAGGAAGGAAAATACCCTTTTGTGCGGAAGCTTAATTCTTCTCAGCTGTGTTGGACTCAATTTGGTTTTGCCACTAGCCATTTCAGTGCTCTCTTATATTTCTCCAAGGAACAAGTCTGAAATTATGAACGGTCTAGTGAAATGGGGCAACGTGCCTTCTGGGAGGCTCCAGTCCTCCCCAGATTCCCATGGGCTTTACTAGATAGCTCGTGAAATTGGAGGATATTATATAGGTGACTTAGTTATAAGTTCTACCTTACTTCGCTGTAAGGATCTACTCAGTCACCAGTGTGAGCACGGATAGAGGCCCCAAAAGCGATAAAGGTAAGAAATACATTTTCTTGGTAATAACCACAGAACATACAATAAAGTTTGAGACCGCTGGAACTATCCGAGGAAAGAAAGGTGAAGTTCAGCATCAGCAAAGATGTCAGGATCCGCTCCCACCATAGTTTTGTTTCTGTTTGCCGTTCGGTTTTTAGGATGGACATGCTCGGCTGGGTAGCTGGGTCCTTCGACAAAGCAGTTTTGCCTAAGATAGGCAGAATGAAGGAAATCCGGATAGCAAATTGCAAGACAAGGATCTAGACTGCCTTAAGAAGCTGTGGTGTTTGGGAAGTATTTCCATCGCTCTTCTAAATTTTCAGACAATATTAAAGTATTGTCACATTATTCTTAATTTAATAAGCAGGAATAGTTTTTTGTGCTGCTGCCCATTCCCTGAAAAAAAAGGGCTTTAGAAATTAGCCTTAATAGGTTAATTTCCCAATAAACTTTGAAGGTGCTTCTTAGTCTAGTATGACTTCCTCATAAGAGAAGATGCTGTAACTGTGGGTTCCTTGATCTGTGGACTTGCGAGTCAAGGATCTTTGCTGGAAAATAATTCAGCAGAATTCTTGTAGAGAGATCTGCAGGTGTCATGATGTCAGCCAGAGCCCAAATTAATTATTCAGTGCAGTTCTCCCCAGCTTGGTTTATGATGTGCATAAGCATCCTACATTTGAGAAGAAAACACCTTTCTTCCCTTACTCCTTTAAATCTGCTGTCTTAACAGAGTTAATAACATTAACCCTCTGCACTTCTTCAGGAAAACCCAAAACATTAGCAGAAAAAAAATCTCGTTTGGCTAGCTATTTCCCTTTGGAAAGAGAGAGGAGAGTTAGCCTAGGTCAGAAACCCCTGTTGCTTGCCCAGATCTCCTAACACAGGTGCTCTCTGCATTGGATGCAGCTTGTGAGCAAAGCCCATACCTCAGCTGGGCAATCGGACACAACCCTACAGAAGATCAACGCCAAAGCAAAGAGGACCCAGTGGGGGATGTTCCCACCGCCACCTCCCTGGTACATGCAACACACACAAGTTTGTGCCCGATGCCCAGCAGCCCTTCCCCTCCCAGGCTTGGTGTGCCCGGGAGAGAGGTGATCCTCCCCAGATCTGGCCAGCAGACAGCACGCTGGAGGATTTTTAAGAGGTGAGAAGGTTTGCGTGTCTAGACAGTGACTAGAATATCTGGACCCATGTCTCGCGTTAGCTTCTGATTTCAAGCTGTGAGTGTCTGAGGCCACCAGGCTTTAGGAGAAGTAGCTGGACTGTTGAGTATACCTAGTCTCTTACGTGCCTACGTTTTAATAGTCATACCTAGAGATTGATAGTGAATTTGACTAGCTGATGTGTTGACTGAGAATGTGCTCTTTATGCAAAATTATAACAACTGGCTTTCAACCTGTTTTTGGAGAATTAGTGGGTAAATAACCTGATCTAAAGAGATCTGTCATCCACATTAGGAACTGTGAACTAATTACTGCTTTCTGATATTCTGCTCTTGCTTGTTTTACCTTTTTATCCTGATTGTTTGCATTCCTAGGACTGATTTGCCTTTTGATGCAATGCCATGTGATCTGCTGATTAATTTTTGTGAGCAATCATAAACTCCAACCTATGGCTGACTCCATATATTTTTATGCTACGCTCCATAAACATTCTTATGATTACTGTGTGGAAACAGACTTTTACAGGCTAATAAACTTGGATTTGAACTGGATGAAGAGTTTCCTTGTGTCACTTCTTCCCTGTTTTTAAGAAAAAAATAATAAGCAGAGACATAAAGGTGCAAACCTCGACTTGATTAACCAGGTCTCTGTGGCTGTCTTCACAGGTGCTATCAGTAGTAAACTTGGAAATACCAACAACAAAACCTTATTCTCCAGTTGATCTCATCGACAGTGAGAATCACTCCTTGTTTAAAATAAAACTTCCAGGGTTTAGGGCTGGGAGAGAGGGGGAAGGGAAGTCGGGGGTTTTCTTTAATTGGTTACTCTGGTGTCTTCCCTCCCGTAGACCTGCTTCCTTCAACACGCTGACATGCACAGAGCAGCTTCCAGCTGAGACCAATTAAGCAGAGCATTTGCCTCCAGTACGGCTCACTTGCTCTAGCCAGGCGATGCTCGTCGTCGTCTGTGTGTCGGTGCCGGGGACAGCCAGGGCACGCGCAGGCGGGCGACCTCGCAGCAGGCAGAGGTCCAGGGCCGGCGTCCTCCCGCGCTCCTGGGGTCTGACGCTCCCCGACCTGCGATGCGCAGCGAAAAGTCCGGTCAGAAATGACTCAGCGGGTGGTGGAGGTATTTTCTCTCTTGGGCGGCTAGCTCAAACTCAAAACAGCCTGGAAGCGCTGATAGTAAGTGTAGTAAACAGAAAGAATATGCATTCTCGTGTCATAGCTGTTCGAGGCATCTTGATAGATGAGTAAGCTGGCAGTAATTGGTAACCCTTTAAACAGTCTCTTCAAGGACGCCATTGGGATGGAATCGCGTTT
The DNA here is from genome assembly GCA_013398295.1 of Chionis minor. Taxonomy (NCBI): domain Eukaryota; kingdom Metazoa; phylum Chordata; class Aves; order Charadriiformes; family Chionidae; genus Chionis; species Chionis minor. Next base: position 25,254 of record VZSF01009554.1, read on the forward strand.
CTGCAGGGAGAGGCAGCAAGACTAGAAATAGAATGGCCTGATGCCTGCACAGGGCTACATGTAGTCAGTCCTCTGATGGGAAGAAGTCAACGTCCTTTCCCTATGTCAATCTGAAACGTGTCACAAGCATTACGCATAAAAATTGTATTTTTCAGAGCGTTCAGGCTGCCGCTGGAGGCCCAGGGCGCACACGTGACCTTAATCTCACCGTACAGGAATTTGATAGCAGAGGGAGGGCTAATGCTTTGTCAAATTCCAGGCCTTGGATGCAAGCTGTGAGATCCAGTGTCAGTGAACTGTGCAGCTGGACCAGCCAGGACCAGCCTCTGTACGCACCGAACCTCCCAGAGGCGCAGCCATCCCAGACAGGGATCTTTGGGGGGCACTGGTTTGGCCCCTGCCTTTCATTTCCCAGTTCTGCTGGAAAAAGTGACTTTTATAAGATGAGGATTATCTTGACGCAACCTCACCATGAAGATGAAGCATGAGCAGGATTATTAGGTGATTGGTTTTTTCCCTGTTGTGACCCAGCCTATCTTACTCCAGTAATATAAATTAGAATTGCGGCAGCTGAAAGAAGAAGAGAAGCCAGGGAAAACTGCAGCTCCCCCAAGCCAGGCAGAGGAAAAAGCTCACTTGCCCGCTTTTTCTTTCTTGCTTTTTTTCACACCTTCCCTGTATTTCCTTCCTTTAACTGCTCCCTCCCCTAGAGGAAGGCAGCTGCGGTGGCTCCAGCCGGCGGGTCCCCAGCTGTGTGGTTTGCATCCCGGGAAGGCGGCAGGGCTGCGGATGCACCGAGACCTGATCCGCCGGAGGCTGGAGCACCTGCAAGCTGGGTGGGGTGCTCGGGGTGCGGAGTGGTGCCCCAGCGAGCGTCGAGGGTGGGAGGGTAGCAGTGCTGTGGGGCTGCTGCTTTTCTGCCTGCACCAGCAGTTTCCATGGGGAAATGGTGGGGGATGTTGGCCCGAAGCAGCCGATGATGAACTTCTCACATCCCCGGCGTGGCAGAGGCAGGGAGCCAATGCAGATTGCAGTGGGCAGCAGTGAGTACGTAGGCTACTTCTGCCCTAAAATGCTGGTGCTGACCAAATCTAGGGGGACTTATAAGGGGCAGAGCGTTCAGGTGTGTGCTTGATCCATCACTGGCGTGTCCTAAACCTTCCCCTGCTGGAGCCGAGGGTTCTGCAAAAGAGGTTAAAATAAGCCAGGCCCTAGCTATTTTTTTTTCCCCCCCTAATTATTTTCTTGGGAAGAGCTGAGTTGGTTTTGCTAGGACTTTGAAAGCACACCGAGCTCAAGGTGAACACCAAACTCAAGGCAGATGCCTCGCCTGGAAGCTTTCAGCCCGCCAAATTAAAGGTCTGAATAAAGCTACAAACCACCGAAGACGGGACCCTGTAATAGGGACTTTGGGAGATGTCAACTGCAGGTGTTGGCACTGGCTTTGCTGGGTGTAAAGGAGGGAGCGAGAAGGGCATTGATTCTACAGGGCTGCATGGGGAGACCCGGGCCGGTTCTCTGCCAACAAGGCTGGGGGCAGCCGAGGTGGGTTAGCGCTTTTTGGGTAGGCATCCCCTTAGCGTAAAGCACTGCTCGTCTGATGGGGAGCACGGCCGCTGGGCATGCTGAGCAGGCGGCTGCGGCTCCTGGTGCAGCGGCAGCTCCGGCCAAACATCTGCCCACGTTTGCTAAATCGTGCCCCGGGGAGCAGGCGGGCGAGATGCTCGCCCGGCACATGTGCCGTGTGGGCTTTGGCCACTGATTCTGCCTCTGGCTCGTCGGAAAAGAGCCAGCAGCCCAGCTTGTCGCCTTCCCGCCCTGGCGTGCTACACACAGAGGCAGGTTATATCCAGGATGGTTGTTCAAAGAAACTTCCCATGGGTGATGGTGATGCCCTGGCAGAGCCGTGCCAGGGCCTGACACGGCCCCCTCCCTGCTCCCCACCGCTCGGGCACGAGCCACCTCTGCGTTTGGATGCTCCGCTCCACTCTCCTCTTCTGACGCATCACTGCTCCCACCGCAGTCGCTGCATTTCTCATCTGCTTTATGTTAAAACAAGGAAGGTGTTTAAATATTTATTGTCACTAGAAACTCCAGAAGCCAAGTTTCATTTGTTTAAGTGACTGGGATTTTTTTTTTTTTCTTTCCAATTGTCAGTAATAATTCATTAATTATTATTTTAAAGTTGTTGTTCTCCCTGCGATGTGTCACCTTCCCACTGACTCGGTGGCAATCTGCATGAGATGGGGGATGTACAGTGCCGTGGTTCTTGCTCCTGTGGGTTGTCACTGCTCCTTCAAGTATCTTCCGTCTATAAAAAGTGGGCATTGGAGTTCCCGGTGTCTGTTGTACAAAAGGCAGATTTTTCTTTTCTTGCTCTTCCCCCAAGTTATTTTTCTGTGTCTGAGTGCCTTCTGCTGCTGTTACCCTGCCTGTGGAATTGGGGTCTGCTCCTGGCCCTCTGCAAATTCAGAAGGCAAAACTGCTGTGGCTTTTGGTCCCCAGGGATGCTGCATTTGGCCGTTGCTGCTGGACAAATGTTTCTGCTCGCCCCGGTGGATGGACCAAGCTGTGCCAAGCCTCAGTGGTCTTTAATGCAGGCTCTAAGCATCGAAGTGGCATCACCTGGAATACAGAGCTGTGCAAAAGCAATCTTGGCGGCCGTGGCAGGTTGGCATTTTTCTTAGATTACTCTAAATGCAGAGTGTTGCTTGCTTCCCCCTGCTTCTTCCTGCAGGCGAGGAAGGAGGCGGCTGGGGAACAGCAGGCTGCACCTGCAGGAGCTGGGAATAGGAAACTTGCACTGGCAAATGTTTCTTGTTTGCTTTTTTAGCCCAGAACATGAAGTTTGTCTCTTGAATTCCCTTTTTCCAGTGCCTTTCCCTCGAACGCTATCACTACCACTTGTGCTTTTGTCACTTTCACTGGAGAGGACTGTCCCAGGGAGCAAAGCCACTTCCCATCTGACCCTACCAGCAACATGCCTGTGCCTAATGCCACCACTGCCATATTCCCATAGACTGGGGCAGAATTGGGTACCAGAGCCACCAACGGCCATGGAAACCGCTGCTCAAGGCTGTGCCCTAACTGGGCTGTCCGAAACCTCTGCTGGGAGCTGGGGAGGAGCCAGGGAAGGAGGCACCGGGGTGGGTGAGCTCATTCTCACCCATGGTAAGTGCAGGTGCTGAGCATCCTGCAGGCTGAGAGGAGAAACTGCTCCTCTGGCCTGACACGTGCCAGTGAGGACTGCTTTAGGCGGTCACCAAACGTGTCTGGCTGGCTCCCGGCTTGCTTTGGAAGGGCAACAGCTACCAGGCTGGGAGGTACAGGGCTCCCTGGTCTGTAGAGACGGGGCATCTCCACTCAGGCAGCTTGAGGCTGGGGACTCCAGGCAGAGGAGCAAGGGCAGAAAGAGTTACCTGCCTGGACACGTGCCGGTGCACATGCTTACGGGTACGTCTGCAGCCGCTTCTGTGCCTGCGTGCCAGCCAGACCAAGCGCACCAGGCACAGGCCAAAGACCATCTCTGCTGTCAAACCCCTTGGTGCCACCACGTCCCAGAGCGTTTGCACTCGCTTGTCATGTGTGTGGATGTGTGAGTGCCAACAAGCAGTGCTGGGCTGGAGATTAGGTTTGTTACTCTGACTCTACTTTTTACCTCTTACCTTACACGCCATGCAATTTGGCTCTATTTCCACTCCTTCCCTTCCTCTTCCTCTCTTCCTCTTCCTCCCTTCCCCTCCTGCCCTTGCTACGGAATGGCCCCATTAGCCCCTATTTCCTTATGGGGAGAAAAAGAGGGATACGGAAGAAGAAGTTAGACCTTGATGAGTGCAGGTGAGCAATCGCATCAGAAACCCGTGCACCAATATTGCAGCAAGGCAGGCAGCTCCCCCCCGGGGTATTTCTGCTGCCCCCCCCCACCCCCAGCTTGCTGCTGGAGTGGCTGGGGCTGCACTGGAGCAAACACAAGTATAGCAGCAGCTGTGTTCATACTTTTTGGGGGGAGATGGGGAGACGCAAAATTTTCCCTCCTTTCCGCGGGACGGAGCTTCGCCTTTGGCGCAGTGACAACTCGTGGGAGATGCTTTCTGGGAGGCAGGGCGAGCTGCGGGAGCCGGGGTGAGCTGCCAGGGCTCTGCGGGATTCACCGCCTGGATAATACATGGCCAGGGTTCAGCCTGAATGGCCGGCTCGCGTTGTGTGGTCGCGGGAGTGATTTGCCCAGAGCAGCCGCGATGAATTGCTTTGCCTCCCGAGAGTCCCAGAAGCGGGGGGAGCCCAGCCCCATCCTGGCAGCGCCCGCCGTTTCTGCCGCTCCTCACCGGGGGTCCGTGCCCCACAGGAGCACTGCTCCCAGGAGGTTTTTAACGGGGAGCCCGGCTTCGGGTCAGGATCAGGAGTGCTGCTGGGTCCCAGGTAGTGAAGAAGAGATTTTGGTGAGGATGCTTTAGCCAGGGAAGGAGTACTGCAATACTGCTTAAAACGCGCACCCCCACAAATAAAGGCAGGGCAGCTTTGGGGGTAACCAGGTACTGAAAAAACTGCTGAGTGCTGCCCTAACCAAATGCATGTGAGCATCACTTGCCGTGCCAGGAAATGTGCTGTCAGTCTGTCCCCCATCCACTCATCAGAGGGAGGTGGTGGCGCTGTGAGGAGAGGAAACAGGAGAAGAAAACAGCCTGGCAAGTGCTGCCTGTGTGGGTATGGAGGAGGCAAGCGCGGGGTGCTCGGGCATGTGGCTGTGCCTCTGCGGGAGTGGCTGGGCTGCTGGCCCTGCCCGTGGCCCTGGCTGGGCTCTCCTCCCTCGTCGCAGCCACCCCATCCTGGCACCCACCTCTCCCTGGCCCCTCAAGACATGAAGTTGCTCCTTGTAGCCCTTCCCAGTGGCTGAGGAGCCTGGTGGGGTGTAAGGGATATGGCCACATCTCCAGGAAAGGTTCTGCAGGATGGACACAGGAGAGCTGTGGCGTGACACAACGCCTGGGCTGGCACTGAGGCTCTGCACTATGTGGGGCTGCTCTGGGATCTCTGTTTCAGGTTTCGGTGACATTTTTTGCCTCATTCCTGCTCTCATGGACACCTGTCACAACCAGGTTCTCGGCTGGTTTTTATTTTGACTCTTACTTGGCCCACAGAGATGTTTGCAGCACCTAGGTAGGACAACAGAGGAGGAATTTGGGGAGCTGCAGTGGTGTCCAAGTGGTGTGGTGGGGACTGCCGGGGGCAGAGTGGAAAAGAGGACTTCCACCTCCACCAGGCAGGGGCAGCCTCTTTCCCCACAGCATGCAAGCAAAGCCCAAAGCTGGGTAGCAATAAACGACAGCTGGTCCTGGGTGGTGGTAGCAGCTGCCTCCCACGTCGGTGCTTCTTCTGCACCCTGGGGCTCTGAAACACCGTGGGCTTGACCTCCATCTCCATTGCCTATGTATCTTCTGTGCCTGTATCATCCAAATAAGTATCACTGTCTTGGCACAGGCTGCTCTCGCAGACTAGCACCCCTCTCCCACTCCCTTCCCAGGTCCTTGGAGCACTGGCCGCTGCCGTTGCCGGCAGGGCTGCAGGCAGCAGCATGCCTGTGTCCACACGTGCAGGGGAAGGGGCCACCAACTCCTCCTGGTCTTGAACCATCAACCTGTGCTGTGCAGCACAGAGAGATAGCACGGAGTGGGCTTGGACCCCTTCTCTTACAGCCTTCCCTTACAGCCACCAGCCAGTTTCTAGTAAGTTGATTTAACTGTTTCCCTTAACAACGTGGCTGTGTAATGCCCACCTTCGGAAAGGTCATGCTTACTAGAAAAGTGATTTTTCTGTTCGGGTGCCAATGGTATCTACATTGCACGTGGGTGTTGCAGGGTGGACCCGTAGCCTGGGCTTACTTCTGGTTCTGCCTTTATCCAGCAGCATCTCCAAGTCAACCGTATTTCAGATGCTGGCAGCAACTGGGGTAGGAGTAATTTGCTGGGCTGGGGTGTCGCTCAGCAATGAGCAGCGGGTGACAGCCGTGATCGAAAGGGACATTTATTTGCCTTCAGGATGGAAGGGACGTGACACCTCTTGTCAAATCCCATCTTTACAAATTTGGGCTGTGAGGCAATAAGGCAGAGGTCATGGCAAAAGGTCAGACAAAGGCAGTGCTCTGCCTAGGCGGGCGTTTGCCCGGGTGCCACGATGGCACGAACACAGCGCGTGGCGGTGGCCAGCCTGAGGAGCAGCTGCTTCTCCTTCCGCAGGCTGCTCCCCTTAACAGCTCAAGTGGTTTTGCCAGTAATGGCTTACATGCCGATTCGACACATGCACACTTGATTTTACACCTTGGTGATATTTTACACCACAAGACTTACGCAGGAGACCAAGGGATGCTTCAGGTGTTGCTTTCTGGTTTGATGGTGCCCCACGTGGGTTGCCGCTGCTTTGGAGGCCTCTTTGAGATGTGCATCCTCTCTGAAATACAGGTACGGGTGTGGATTTTAAAAATGGAGTTAAACATCTCTTTGTTTAAAGATGGATGCAGGTCAGTTTGAGTAGTTGCGCTCTGGTGGTCAACAGGCACTGAAGCAATGCAAACTGAAAGTGACCACCAGCTGCGGGCCACGCAGGACTCCCACGACCTGCTGTGCTGCCAAAAACATAGAGCTAAAGATGGGAGACTAAATGGATCAGAAAAACACGGGTGCGGGATTTCCATCCCTGGGGAGGTGAATAGTGCTGGGCTGCTGCCCAGCGCCTGCCCCGTGCGGGGTGTGGGGATCAGGGTTGAGTCCTGGGTCTCATTCCCACCTCTCCCACTCCAGCGACACCGTGGCCACCCCACAAGGCTGCGGCACCCCTGCAAGCCTTTCCCCTGCCCTTTCCACGTCCGGCCCTGCCTGCACTGCTGAAAGCTGCTCTTTTTCAGCATTAATGGAAAAACCAAGCCTGCAGTTTACAAAGACCCGCTCAGCTCCTCTTTTCCCATCAGCAAACGCATATAACCAGCACTTCGCACCATTACACCTCCTTAGAGATGCAGAAAACACATAGGTTGTTTGTTTTCACATATACCTACCTAATTGATGGGTTGAGAAAGGGGAGGCGGGAAGGGAACTTCAGCCCTATTAAACTGTTGGGAATTGCGTGTGTTAGATTAGAAGTGTTTGTATTATAAATACTGCGAGGAGCTGAGGCGGCAAGCAAGCTTGCTCTCAGCATCCAGGATAAAAACGCTGGTGATGGTGGAGCCCCTTTATAAACATTTGCGTTTTTTGGGATGCAAGGAATAGCGAATCCAAACTACACGCCTGGAATTTAGCTCCCATGGCAGGGGGTGGCATTGCCTCCGCACTGGGATGGCGGGACCTTACACAGCAGTGCTGGGACATCCACGCATCCCTGCCTTGCCTGCGGGCAAGCCGCTCCCTGGGTGTAAATACCCACAGTCTTTGGAGGTGGATTATTAAATCTAGAATCAAGCTTTGCAGCTCCGATCTGTTTATATACAGTGTGTGGGGCAGAAGTATATTCAGGTGAAATTTTTCAGGGGCCAGAGAGATTTGTGGCTTTATTTATAGATGAGCATAAGGAAAAAAGACAAAACAAACAAAACCCACCCATTTTTTTCTGCCCCCCCCTTTATGGCTGCACACCACGCTAACGCTTAACCAGAAGGAGGGCAGCTGGAACAGACCCAAACAAGTGGCTGAAAAGCCACATTCATATTTCTCAGGTACCACTGATGGGTTTTTGTTTCTGGGATCCTGTGGGGTCGTGGCACCCGAGGAGAAAAGCTCAGTTATTATGGAAAAGACAACCAAACATATCCCACTCCATCTCCTCATCATTTCAGGGGGTTGCAGTGAAATTTGGATGGGCAAAACCTCCTTTTGGAGCCAGACAGGCCCGACACTGCGCGAGCACTCCTAGGTTAGAGATTTCTCCCTGTGCTTCTCCCCAGACCCACATCCTTATTTGTGGGCTGCTGCCCCCCACCCCCTGCCTCCCACTCAGGCCAGACAAGCCGTTGCGGGGGGGGGGGGAATTTCAGAGAGTTGGCAGGNGGGCATTTCAGAGAGTTGTCAGGTGGATTGGGCCGTGCTAAGTGAAGTGTGCAGGGAGGAGAGCAGGGGAAAGAAAAATACCAGGGCTGCGTGCCAGTTCTTCAACCTCTGGTAGGGTGACAACCTCGCAAGGGCGGCGGAGCTAAACGTGGCTAAATCGGATCCTCTGGGGTGGCGACTCTCCACTTGTCATCTCCAGCACAGAGCTGAACTCAGCCTGGCCGCCTGCAAAGCTGGAGGAGCGTATGCATGGATTAGTGATTACCTTTCCCCTAATAAAAAAAAGAAAAAAAAAAAAAGAGAAAAAAGAAAAAAAAAAAGGGAGAGCGAGAGGTCCTTTAGCAAGTTATTGCTTTTATACGCCGCACCTCTGTGCACTGAGCTGAGACAGCTTCCTCTGTGCATTCAACTGAAAACAAAGAGTGAGAAGGAGAATGAAAGAGCAGGACGCAGCCTTCCCCACAGCCGGCTCTCAAACCTGAGCCTCGCTCCGCTGCCTGCCTGCCTGGGGGGGGGACACACTGCCCTGGGTGCGGGGTGCTGCAGGGGGGCACCCATCAACCTGCGCTCTCCTGCCCACCTTCAGCACCTCTGGAAGAGGAAGGGTAGGGGATGACCTGGTGTAATTATGCAATAACTAAAACAAAAAAAAGGAAAAAGGCCTCCCCTCACCCTCAATAATAATAATAATGATGATAATAATAAAAAAAAAAACCACTCGGGACCACTCAGGCAATAATTTCAATGTGCACAAACCAGTCTAAAATGGAGAGTGTTGCAGAACGGCGGTCTGATGTCTCTTAGGTAAAATGGGTGCGTTATCTGCAGTAATATAGCGATCTCGCTCTTTCACCTCCACCGCTCCGCCGGCATGGAGGCGATTGCACAGACAATGTGTCATCCCTCGCTCCCTCCAGTTTTAATTCCCTCCTCCCCCCCCCCCCCCCCCCCCGTGAATCTATGCAATTTTCTGTTAATAAAAAAATAAGAAAGGAACTAAGCTCTTCCTCAGAAATCTAGACATTAGCATACTCGCCCTAATACTTTAATCCCCATCATTGTTTATGATTGGGCTACACAGAAGGTTACGCACAGTGCCGGCTGATTTATGAATTTTTTTTTTTTTTTT
>VZSF01009554.1:36105-52041 GCA_013398295.1 Chionis minor
AAAATAAAATAATAAAATATTAAAGCAAAATAAAGTAAAAATGAAATAAAATAAAACAAAGTAAAAATAAAACAAGATAAACCAAACCAAACCAAACTTAAACCAAACTAAACTAAACTAAACTAAAATAAACTAAAATAAAATAAAATAGTAAAATAAAACAAAATGTGCAGGGGCAATACCTGAGGGCAGGAGGGCAGCCCACCATCCCTTGCCCCTTCCCCAGGCTGTGGGCCCCAGCCGCACCCTCGCCCGGATTGCCAATGTTCCCTGTGCGTTTAAGGAAGAGACGGGTTTTCTTCTGCTGGATGAGATCGGCTAAATCGGCAGCTTGGGGAAAACCAGGATTTTGCTCCCTACTGGCCCGCTGTGCTGGGGCCAGGCTGGGCAGAGCGGTGGGGTGACCCCCCTGGCACTGGCGATCCCGGCACCGGGTGTCCCCGGGCTCCCGGCTGGCTATGGGGTACCCTGGGGACCACCTGGCAGCCAGCCGGGTGGGCGGGGATGCCTGGGTCCCAGCCACCCACCCGGCATGATGCCCAGGCCTGGGAGCTGTGGTGGCAGCGCAGGTTCGGTGCAGGGTCAGTGTCTTGGCTTAACCTGTCCCAGCCATTTGCTCACTCCTCCCCCAGTGGGATGGGGGAGAGAGTTGGAAAGAGAGGTAAAAACTCATGGGTTGAGAGAAAGATAGTATAATAAGACAGAAAAGGAAGGGAAAATAATAATTATAAAAGCATATACAAGTGATGCACAATGGAATTGCTCACCACCCACTGACCGATGCCCAGCCAGTCCCCGAGCAGCGGCCGCCACCCCCGGCCAACTCTCCTCAGATTTATTGTTCATCATGACGCCACATGGTATGGAATATCCCTTTGGCCAGTTGGGGTCAGTTGTCCTGGCTGTGTCCCCTCCCAGGTTCTTGTGCACCCCCAGCCTCCTCGCTGGCAGGGTAGTGTGAGAAGCTGAGAGGTCCTTGATTTAGTGTAAGCAGTGCTCAGCAACAACTCAAACATGAGTGTGTTATCAACGTTATTCTCATCCTAAATCCAAACCACAGCACTATCCCTCCTACTAGGAAGAAAGTTGACTCTCCCAGCTGAAACTGGGAGAGTTGGGTACCACTTTTCCAGCTCATGCGCTGTCCTTATGTACACTGAGTGCTGCCTGCGTCATCATGCCCAACCATTTGGTCACAACTCCAGTGCAAGTGGCCAGGGCTGGCCAGGGGTGCTCACCAGCAGAGGCACAAAGAGCAGCTCCATCCTTCCCATCCAAAAACTGCATTGATATCCACTTCAGTCCTCCGCATGCATCTTGAAGCTGTTTGAAAGGCATTTCTGCGTTGAATAGAAAGCTGCAGTGAAGTCATACGTACCTTCACAGTTGACTATTTGAATGTAGGATTTCTCTCCAAGAGTGGATCCTCTGCTCCGTTCTTGATAAAAGTCCCAGACCAGATCAACACAGGGTGGTGATACTAATCACCTCTTTCCTGCCCACCTGCACTCTCCATGGACACCCAGTTGCAGGCTCTTTGGCAATGGGTGCTCCTGATCCCATGGGTGCTACATGATGGCCACCATGCACTCCTTACAGACTTACCACTAGTCTTGTCTTTGGATGCCTCCTGAGACCAAAGATAAATCTGCTGCTTCCTGGGTTTCTGCAGTTAGGAGAAAAATTTCGTAAGCTATGAGGGAAGTGCAAACCAGCTGTGCCATGTTACTAGAGACAACAGAGCTCTTCTTTCCTTGTGCTTCAAAAGCGTGAGACAAGGGATAAAAACCGGTGTCAGCTGAGGGATATCAATGTGAGTTTCCACAAGAAATATAGATGGTCCTTGTGGACTACGGGAACCTGAGGTCTCCATTGCTGCTTCTGCCTCAACAAAACCCACTTCTGAACAGTCGATGCATTTATTCATGCGTCTTACGGTCATCTTCAGTGAGTGTGACTGCATCTGAACTGCTAGGCCTGCCCTAGAAGACTTAAAAAGTGGTCACCGTCCAGTCTTTCTGTATCTTCCAAACCTGATGTCCGCTCCACAGTATTACAAAGTGGAATGAAGCAGCCAATGTGCTCCGTGCTTCTTAAAGGCTGAGCTATGATGGGAGCAACAAACCTGATTGACTGAATCCCTCAGCCACCCTTGGATTTTTCATCATGCTTTGCATTTTAACTAATTGTTGAAATGGTGACACTAGCAAAGAGGTCTCTTCATCAGATTCAACCTCCTGTACCATGAAACTCAGCATTCCCATGAGTTATGCTTGGTTGAGCTAAGTGCTGGTATTTTTGCAGAAGAGTTTGGTGGGAATTGTCTGTGTCCAGCCCAGTCCTTTGACATTTGGAAAAGAGTGGGTCCATGTTACATCTGCACTGCTGGTGAGGTTATTCAATTGAGAAGCTGCCTGGAACCAAGTCCCACCTGCAAAATTTTTTCTTTGTCTGAGCTGGAACTCAGTGTTTGGGCACAATGCAGGTGTTGCCAAGGACCTCACTTGTAAAAATATTTATAAGCTTTTAATTATCTTTGTCAAGATAAAAGATTGGGATTTATCCTGTGTTGTTTAATACTGGATACTTTAAATTAAATTACAGCTGAAAAAACCATATTCATTGACCTCAAAAAACTAGTGGAAAGGGTGCCTGATTCGAAAGTGTTTAGGAACGAGGCCTTTACAGCAACCGCAGCTTGATCTGTATCAATAAGGACACCAAATGGAAACCCACATTTTAGGTTTATACACCACCTCAGATACCTGGCTGCACTTTTTGGCTTACCCAGGACTCCAGCCCAGCACCAGTCCATCCATTCAGCACTCAAACAAGATTGCTACTGAGAATCTGGGACCTGATCCCCCTCAGGTTTTGATTTATTTTGTTTGTTCTTTTTCGAAGATCTCCATCTAAGTGTCAAACAGACCCAGCATATACTGAGATGAGGTCATTGCTGGCCCTTGGCCAGTCTCTTCTACACAAGGGCCCTGTTTCCTTCTGTGCCTGGAGAAAATGACTTTGCTTGTTCCTAAGTTGTGGTGGTCAAACTTTGTGCTTTATCCTTCTGCTTTGGTGCTCCCCTGGAGCACTGTTGGTTGCTCCATAGCGAGAACCGTGCAAATCCTTGAAGGTGGCAGCTGGTTCATCTGGAAGCTTTCTGCCCCTCTGATGACACATCAGAGGACCCAGACTGGAGTATGTGGTCCTGAGGTCATTTCTGTCAGCAGCCGTCACACAACCGGGGCATGGGCTTGGGAGGTCACTCTTCCCTGAGCAACTGATTGCCCAGCAGCAGACGCAGGACCAGAACGTGTGGGTTTGAGGTACCTCCTGTCAGAGCAGCTCATAGGACAGGTGATGGCAGGGGACTGAGGTGTGAGCTTGTGAGGTCACTCTTCACCAAGCAACTGATTGACTAATGGCAGGCACATTCCTGGTGTATGCAGTGGTGATGTCACTCCAGACAGAAGTGGCAGGTGACGAGCCAGCAGCAGGACTATGGCCCTGCCCAGGATCCATGCCAGCTGCCTGCAGTTGCTGAGGACTGTTTCGGGCATTGGGGTGGCTCCTGATGCCTGGACCAGTTTGGGATGGGGCATTGGCCATCCTCCCTTCCTGCAAGACCCTCTCATGGCTGTGGTGGCTGGTGCCTTGCTGTGCACCCAGGTGTAATAACAACGAAGATGTGTCTCCAAAATTCACGTCTTTCTATGATGTGCTTGGGGTGTGTCCACATGCCGCCATGCACCCTTTTTCCCTGCTCTTGTTTCCCCCTGCTGTCCCCAAATTGTTAAAACCTCAAGGTCTGCAGGCTGCGCTGAGTGATGGAGTGGTTATGGGTCACGTGCCATGACACAGTGACCAGACTTGGCATTGGCTCTTGGTAAACAAGGCCAAGGAAAAATGGCAATAAGTAGGGAAATGCAAACTAACCTTACGGTCTTAGAAGTCTTGTCCCAGTGAGGCAGGAATTAATAACCTATTCTTTGTCTTTTCTGATGGGGTGGGAGGCTGTTTCCTTAGACCAGTCCTTGGGTGACTGGTTTTCACTAAAATGGACAAAATTCCCTCAACACTTGTGCCAAAGTAACATTTATTTCCTGTCCAGTACTGTAATTAATCTCAGATACAAGCGGCCTGAGCTTTTATGGCATATAGATATGATCTCTTAAGCACCACATTCCTGAAAGATACTTTTAATTGTCGGGGATAGCCACCATTATTTAATAAAACTGGTCTTGTCCCAGCTTCCCACAAGTATATTACAGTCTCTGAGGGACTGCATGTTTTTAGTGGGAGTTTTGTGAGGTTTTGGTTGGTTTCTTTTTTATTCTTAGTTTTTACAGTGCAGACATGAATACTGTTTGCATCATTCCCAATTAAACAAAATCTTTCATTTTTCTAAGCAGTAGTCTCCGCTCAGGATTTCCCTCTCTTGAAGAGGGAGCCCCCAGCAGATACCATCAAAATCTCCCAAACAGACTTTTAATTTCAAGGTCTTGGGATAATCTAGAGGTGTTCCTCCTTGATGGAGACCACTGTGTTGGTCAACACGAATGCAACAGCCTAAGGAGGCGAGCAGGCAGTGGGGTAGACAGGGCTGTGTAGGTCCCTGCTCCTTCCCTGCCCCTGGCTTTGGAAGGGCTGCACCATGGCTGGAATCACATCTGGCTTACGCTTAAAAGCATCTACACAAAAGCCAGCTTCCCACTGTTTATACAGCTGGGTTTTAAAACACCAAGTTTGTTCTCCGGACTTTTGTCTCATCATGTGGTAAAAAGCTGAGGCTTGTTGGTATTTCTTTTGGCACACTACCTCACAGGCCAGGATATCTGAAAATGGGCAGTGCTGGTGCTGGAGGAACACCCTGTCCACATGCACATCCCATCCCTTCTGGTTTGAAAGTACCAGCTTGTTTTATACCCATATATTTATATTTGTTATATATTCATATGTTTATATACATCCATAAAGTTATATTCATCCATATATATATCTCTATATATGTGTGTTTGTTTTATCGAGCAGTTCTAAGAGAGGAAAAAGAAACATCTTATTCCAATGCAGATATGCGCATCATCTCGTCTGTATCAACTAGACTCTACATTTTGTGTAGTTTCAGTTCAGACTTGGGAAAGTAATGGAAAATGGGGAAAGCAATGGAAAATGGGGAAAGCTAACAGCTGAAGTGTTGACCCCTGCTTCTGTCAGAAAGGGAACACAGTACGATGCAACCTGCATGCAAGGTGGCCTTGGGCACGCTGGAGAGAGGTGTTTGAGATAGGAAGATAAGGAAAAGAAGTGAACATTATCAACAGGAAATAGTTTGTTAAAAATCTGAAGCTAGAAGTTGGGTTAGGAGAGTCAAAGCATAAAATTACATGGTTCATAATTTGTAGAAAGAAAAAGAACCGTGATGGACACCAATAAAGTGAAATATTTGGTAGATGAAACCCTATAAGGAGTAGGGCTGAGGGAAAACAAAGTTCAGGTAAGTTAGTATTTGCTTTGAAGAAGTGGTCACGAAATCCTAAGTACAAGCTATTTGACTAGACGAGGATGGATGGCAAATGTTGTACCAGACCAAGGAAACATTAAGTGGAAGCACCCAGAGAGTGAAAAGTTGATCATGATGCATACAGTAGTCCATGAGTATGAAAGAAATACCATGGGGCAAAATGAGAAGGTCCAGGGCATAACATGAAACACAACCTGCAAATGATGTAAAAAACCCTGCAATGTTCCATGGGTATTTTAGCTACTTCTCATGAGGACCAGGAAATGGTCCTGGCCCACTGGTAAATGGGACACTGGAAAGCCCGCAATAGGTGATGTCAAGAAGATAAAAGCACTCCGTGACTTTGGGCTTTTTTGCTCCAGCTTTACCCATGTCACTGATGGACATTTTTGAGGTTGACAGTGTTCATCTCCGCAACCAGGAGGTTGAATTTAAGGTGGAAGAAGAAGACAGCAGGATATTTTCTGCTAGACTGGATCTGAGGGAGCTCACGGAAACAGTCATTTAGCTGTTGGCAATTTTTTTTTGAGAACTGGTGGCAACTAGGGGAGATTCCCGGAGACTGGGAAAGGATAACCAGGGAGCCCATCCTTGAAAAAAAGTAAACCAAGGGGGCCAAGGAGCTGTAGACAAGTCAGTCTACTTAGCACATGGAAAAATGCTGGAAGAAATAATCAAGCAAATTATTTATGAGCCTCTAGAATATAGCACACAGATAAGTAACAGCCAACAGGGATTTGTCAAGAACAAATCATGTCAAACTCACCTTATTTCCTCCTATGACAGGGCAATAAGCCTTGTGGAGAGGCAATGAATATCATATATCTTCGCTCAGCAAGGCTTCTGACGCCGTCTCATGCCACTCTTTCCTGAAGATCCACGGGGACGCGGACCTGGAGAGGGAGAAAGCCACCCACCATTAGCCATTACCCGTGGCATCTCATCGCTGTGGTGGGAGGCACTGAGTGCCCACCGGCATTTTCATGAGTCCCTTTGGGATGGGTGAAGGAGGGCAGAGGTGTCAAGGGGAGGAGAGGTGGGGAGGCAGGGGGTGAACATGCTTGTGGCAGGTGGTGGGGAGAGCTGGAGAAAAGGTGATGTGGTTCAGTAAGGGCAAGCGCAAAAGACTGGTTTTAGACAGAAATAAGTGGCGCACATCCCAGGTGAGGTACCATTAGCAAAATCAGGTAGCCAATCAAAACCATTAGCAAGATCAACAGGAAAAAATGATCCGCCGGGATTCAAGGACATCACAGGCTGACCATGAAGCACGGCTGTGGAAAAAGCAAACACCTCGTCGCATGAAATGAAGAGAGGAATGGTGGGTGAGTGAGGCTTTCCATGCCACTCAGCGGAGCAAGGACTGAGCTGGCATTGCCTGCCCTGGTGTGAGCACTGCTGATCAAGAAAATTATGGATTAATTGGGGAAAGTTCAGCAGAAAGCACTGAGGGCGGTGTGCGGTCCGGGGAGTACGTTCTGCATGGGAGGGTGGAAAGAGCAGGGTTTATTTTGGCTAAGGCTGAGGGTCCCCAAATGGTGGGTGCAGGAAGGCAGGGGGTGAGGTGATGCTCTCCCTGGTGCAGACAGGACCAGGAGCCATGCCTGCGTGGCAGGAAGGCACCAGGAGATTGGAAATGAGGGAGGTGGGCGGTGAAGGTACAAAGCACTGGAAGAAAACGTGTGACCTGGGGGAACAGTGAGCTGGCCACTGCGGGCAAGAGTTTGGGCAGAGCTGGTCTCTGTGGCTCCTTCCAGCTCCTGGGGGGGAGGAGGAGTTAGGGAGGGGTGTGGTTTTGTTATCCTAAAGTTTTCCCTTCAGCCTGGGCTTTGTGCCGCATGAGGATGTTCTCCTGAAACCAGAGGAGGCTGCTGCTGTCTCGTCAGCATTCAGGATACTCTTCTGTCAACGTGCCGAAATGAGACCTGCGTTAATCAGCACAACGGGGAGATAATTAATTATTCTCAGCACCTTCTCAATGGAAATGTTAGAAAGGAGGGCTAAACCGTCCCCGCTGCCCCCCTGTAATCCTATGCCACGGCTGGCTTTATTGGCTCTAAGGGGAAAAGAGGCCCGTTTGCTTTCCCGCTGATACGGCGTTAAGCATGCTCTCTTCACAGGCGCGTGCAGATGAAAGTGTAATTGCATGGAAGGTGAATTGATTGCAATTAACCTCGGGACTTGGCCTCAGGCTGGGGTGTCCCACCTTCCTCCCTGGGAAAGTGCCATCAGGGGCATAACGTGTGGCTGATGAATACGTATATCATGGCATGAAACACATACGTTACGGGGGAAAGTACATAAATCATCTAGGAAAACATGTATTATACCAAAATGATCAAATTATAAATGAAGCACATAAATCATGAGATTACACCATTGGATTGTATCAGGGACCATAAATTATATAGTGAAGCCCGAGGTTCACCGAGAGGTTCACGGAATAATGAAATGGGACTCATATGACTTAAGGAAAATGCAGTTATCTCCATGAAATGCAAACGCAAATATCCAGCCTGACCCGCATGTATTTTTGCAACATCTTCTATCAGAAAGGCTCACAACAATAGGGCCAGTTAAGCACAATAAGCCCCAAGGAAGCCTCCCCTGCCGAAGCAAACAACGATTACACATTAAAAAGCATGTTCGAAAGATAAATTTGTAAGGAAGATAAAAAGTCTCCAGCAGGGCTGACAGTTGGACGGTGAAGCTGCTCCGAAGGTTGGTGACACGCGAGCAAGCTGAAAAAGCCTTGCTGCTAAGTGCGAAAAGTAGGAAGAGTTATTCTGTGAGCAGCCGCTTGATTTCCTATTGATGGAGAGCGCGGGGTGCTGGGGCTGGTGGGGCGCTCGGGACGGTAGCTGGAAATGGGCTCAGCAAGGCGCTGCCTTGCAGCTGCAGCAAGGCAATTAAAAGTTAACATGAAAAAAATTCAAATCAATACGCTCGACAATTGGGAGCCAATGGAGTTCAGGGGAAAAACGGGGGAAAGGGATATTGAGTGCAGTCATTTCGTATCTGGTCTTCTGCCGCTTTCTGCTTTTGTTGGTCTGTTTTCCCTTCCTTGCTCACTCCCAAAAGTAATTTGCTTTCTAACCTCCTCCCCTGTGTTGGTTGCTCAAACAGATACAATTCAGCAGAAGAAAGGCCAGAACGATAAAATACAGACCCCTCATTTATTTTTTCAAAATACAGCTTTATTGTTAATCAAACAAGCAGCTGTTGGAGAGGCCGGCTGTCCGTCGGCTGCTGCCGGGATCCCATGCAACGGGACGAGTCAGGGGTTGGGTTTTTTTCCTCCCCAGTCGGTCAGTGTGTGAATGAAGTCGGTGCTGTAGCATAAGTCCAGGATTTACACCCGTTCCCAGCATTGCTGAGCTGGGGTTGCAGTTGGTGCATGTGTACGAGGCGATTCCTCAGTTGTAAACAAAGTGTTTGACCCGTTTCATTCCTCAGGGCAAGCGCGAGCTGGAGCCAACTGAATTTATGTACTGGGAACAGCTGGTTTACGGCTGACCCTGGAGGGGCACTGACTCAACCTATTTCTGTCTGAAGATGCTAATAAGGATGCAGAAGATGTTTCAGGTGGGCAGCAAAACGAACATTTAAGGGAGAGTGCCTGAAATCTTTCATTGTGCATAGGCATAATTTTTAATTAGCAAGCGTACCAGATGCATCACCCGCTAATACACAGTAGCAAAATCCATCATCAATAGCAAAACAAGCTTCAAGTCGGTTGCTCCGCTCCTGTAAGAGAGGGCTCCCTACTAATTTATTCTCAGCGAGCTTGGGATGGGAACCTGGGTTTGTATCATGGGAAAATAAATACGCTTTCGAGGAAAGAATGGGTTTTGGACCACTAATCCCTGGGAGGGGGAGGGCAACGCTCAGCCTCCTAACCAAAATAAGTTGGTTAAAAATAAATAAATGGTTGAGCCTGCTAGGTATGAGCATAATCATTTTACTATATGATCTATGCGTTTCATTAGTTGAGGTACACATTTCGCTATAATAAATGTGCTTCAGCAAATGATCTATGCATTTCTTTCTGGAATGTATGTGTTTCACTGGAAAAGGTATGTGTTCATCAGCTATGAGTAATGCTCCCTAACGGCACCGCATTATATTGCTCGGCTGGTATCAGCGCAGCATTACACATCCATTCCCTCATGGCCGCCGAGACGCCAATTCGGCAAGACAGCACATATCAGGGCCTGTCACTCCCGTACAGCGGTGCTGCACGGGCCAGAGGGCTCCGGCACCCAGGGAGATGGCGTGAAGGAGGGGAAGCTCGTGCGCGATGCCGGCCTGCTGGGCATGCATTAGAGGTGTGAAAAGCAGAGGAGGTGGTTGCAGCAGGCGGACCGGGCTTTGGCACCATGCACAAGGGGTGAGCCCGCCGGGGATGCAGCCGGAGGTTCTCCTGCATGCCCTGTCCTCGAGCGCTCGGCAGTCCTTTCTGGTCGCCCGGCAAAGAGCAAGGCTATTTCTTTTGCTTCCCAAGCTCACCCAGTGCAGTAGCGTCCCCCCTGCAGCTCCAGTGGGCCAGCACCTGCCGGAGTCACTGCAGAAGCGTCCCCATCACCCTGCCAAACTTTGAATTTCCTCCTCGTGTGCCTTGGCATCACCATGGCCTTTTGGGAACGGCCCCTGCCAGCACCCAAGGCAACTAAAACCGTGCGAATAATTGAGAAAAGGTTTCCTAACTGCTTGATAATCAATCCCCCTCCCCCAGCGAGGCTCCTCGCCCGTTACAGCATTGTTATTCACTTGTAATGACATCGCTTATTACAGCAGAATACATATTAGTCTTGGCCATAGGACTAATGATT
This sequence comes from Chionis minor, assembly GCA_013398295.1. Taxonomy (NCBI): domain Eukaryota; kingdom Metazoa; phylum Chordata; class Aves; order Charadriiformes; family Chionidae; genus Chionis; species Chionis minor. The sequence goes on from VZSF01009554.1 coordinate 46,459, forward strand.
TGTATCTGAGCCTTCATTTTAAAATCACTTTTCATCAATACATTCATTTTTATACATACAGCTTTATATAATTCATTACACATATTTCCCTTTACTGACCTATTTTGCTCTACCCTGCATCTATCACTGTAGACGCTATTCTGCTCTTCCGAAAAAATCCTGCTTTTTCTACTTTTCTGTTCATTAATATACTCAGAAGCTGCGGTTACATGTATTTTTGTATTATCCGATAGTTTTCTCCCCTCCAACTAAAAAGAAATGTTGATTCTGGAGAGGATTGTAGAATCTGAATGAATCTGAATTAATTAGGAGCTCTATCGATGTTACGTAATGCCCGTTTCGGTTTACCCAGTATATGTTTTCTGATTCGTTCCACACTCTCTCTCTCTCTCTCTCTCTCTCTCTCTCTCTCAAAATTAAACATTTCATAGCATGTCATTCGGTAGCAGCAGGTTTAAAGGAAACCATTTCTGATGGAACTAGTTCAGCGCTGAAATAGGGCTGAGTGTAGCTCACGCTCCAAATTGGGTCAGCCGGGAACACTGGAGACCATTAGGAAACCTGGAGTGTCTGTTTTCCACTAGGGAATAAATATTTTGGGTCAGGTCCTCAGCAAGTATAAGTTAGAATAGGTCACCAATTTATAAACAGCTCTGGCTATATGTTGTTATATGCACCTCTTGGTAATGCGACAGTCACGGAGCAACAGGATCATCATTAAGGGCCTCGTTAAGTGTGGTAATGATAGTCCCTTTTGCCTGCGAGTTTGGGAAGCGGCAGTGACATGGATGAGCCTGGTACTCTGGATGCTTTCATCACCCCGTCGCGTCTGTGTCGGTGTGGTACCTGCGAGCTTGAGGGATGGAGAGACCCCCCTGTGCCAGGCTCTCTATGTGGTCCTGACCCAAAGGACCCAAACCAGGGAGCAGAAGGGGGCCAGGAACGCGCCCTCAGGGCTGGAGCAAATAGCAAGGGTCCCATGGGGTCTCCCATCACTTTTGCCCACCTCCCAGTGCTGATGCAGCGGTCCCTGGCAGGACCTTCTCTGTGCTTTGCAGCTCCGTGACAGTGTTCCCGGTGGAGGGGGACCTGGCTGGAGCAGAGCATGATCCTTGGAGCCAAACCTCAGTTCCCAGCCTAGTACAGGTGAGTACGGCATGGATGTGCCTAAGGGTGTCTTCAGGCCCTGCGTGACAGCTTTGGGCCCGCAGATGTAGAGACTGATATGGGGTGTGAGGGGAGAGCGGGGCTGAAGGTGCTGTCACTGGTGAACGTTGCAGCTGCTGGTGGTGGTGGACATACCACGGGTCCATCGCTGGTTTGCAGGGACCTCCTTCCTTCTTGAAAAGATGATGCTCGTGCTTCCTCCCCAAACAGCACAGCTCCCGGCTTATCTCCTCCTTCAGCTTTTTTCCCCATCCTATTTCATTCTGGGCTTGCAGGGCACGTCAGGATACCTGCCAAATATTTGCTGAATCAGGACTATGATTTGTGTGCTGGCTTCTCCGTACTCATTTGCTGACTATAAATTTTTGCGTAGACTCTGGGACATGCTTTTTTAATTTGCTGCGAATTGCTGTATCCTTTTCAGATGTTTTTGCTACCATAGCATTATGGTTATGAAGTGAAGTTCAAAGAACACTGGTGGGAAGAAGACAGACTGAAGCATTACTTTGGCTTGTAAAACGTCTATACATTTTGAAAATAAAAGAATAAGGGGGAGTTGGGGGGGGGGGGGGGGGAGGGGAGAATCAGATTATACAGACAACCACAAATCCTAAATTACTCTGGTGTTTTGGTCATCAGCTGCAACCCCAATGGGGAGATAAATCAGTTTGCAGCAGCTGCAGACAGCTATCTGAGTCTGGGCCAGAACAGCTTGACTTGGCAAGGCACGGTAAAAGTTCAGTGGCCGCTATCACAGGAGGTGTGGAGGGATGGGGGAAGGACAGGGAGGAAATGAATCCATAAAACAATATTCCGAGTTAGCCTGCCATTTTTATGAATTCAAGCGCGTACGCAGTGCCTGACGTTTGCAAACTTGATGTTCTCCCGCCTGTTTCCAATCTCTGAGAGTAATGCAGAGTGAAGGAGCTTGCAGTTGTCCGAATCTGCTTTGTTTGTTGCAGTCAGCTGCTTCTTATTAGAGCATGATTTAATGTGCGTGGCAGCAGTAAAACTACCAGTTTTATGTTCTTTTAATCTCAAATGGAAGCTAAACTTGGTTTTCCAAAATGCTAAAACCAGCTGTGATCTAATACAAGATCCTTGAAGGCCGTAATGCTGGGCTCTTTTCAGGGTAGAAAATCTTTAGTAATAGTGTCCCAGATTGTCATAGTAAAGTATTTACAACATTTTTCATGGGTTTTTTTTTTAAACCATGTAACGCATATTGTGTAACCTATAGTTGGGCTGCCTCTTGCTGCAGTTTCCTTTACTATTTTATTTTATATGCAGTTAATTTTGGAATGTAGCTTCAGAGATCCTCAAAATAGCCTGACTTATCAGTGCATTGCTCTTATCCTTTTTGCTGTGACTCTACAAGGAGCAGTCTCAATTGGTTAATGATTGTCTAATATTTTTCACAGGCCATCTTTTATGCAAACCCATTTTCCATGTGTGATAATCACACCCTACTGTAGATCTACGCCCGCAAAAGGGTTGAACGACATACTCGACGCATCCATGTAATGGGCGGCATTCTCGTGCCAAATGATTTCAGTGTACTATCAGTGCCAAATATATTCCTGGCTTTAAATGCTGTTTTTCCCCTCATTGTGTATATAAGCTCTGCTTTCCTTGCCTTAACTCACTGTTTGGAGTGGTTAATGACTGCTGCTGATGATGTATTTTAATATATCTAGCGGGCCAATACATGTATAAAATGCTACCTGCCTCCTGTTCTTCCCCTCATGTCAAACAGTGGGCAGACAAAGGCAGAGATGAACTTTTATTTTTCATCTCAGAATTGGTGACATAATATCAAATGTTGGTGGAGCTTAGGCAGAAACCCATCAGGAGAAATCGGTTCTTGTGGAAATGTCCGCAGAGGTCCTTTCCCAAGCACCTATTCCAGGCACTCCCAGTGGGTCGAGGTCTCTCAGCAGAAATTTGGATTTTGAAGACTTTAAAGCCTAAACCAAGAGAAAAGCTTGGTAATGCCACCAACTGTATGGCAATTTCCAAGCAGTATTTTTAAAACATAAGTACAGGCTGACCTTCCTACCTTTCAGGCATCCGGGGGGCGGGGAATGTGAGTGGATGGAGAAAGAGAGCAAGAGAGGATGGCATGATGACCAGTCAAATCAACCATTTCCCTGCCAGTACCACTGGTTTCTCTGATTTCTTTTACACTGAACATTATGGAAAGGATAAAGTGTTTCAGACCTCCTTTGTGAACTACTCTAATACATCATTTGTAAGGACTGCTTAGTAAAACCTTATTGATTGCACCTCAGATCTTGATAGACTAATATCACAGCTGAAAACTGTGATTTATGAAAAATTTTGAGTAGTAAGTAATAATAATAGGGCAGGGTTTTTACGGGACAAGTCCATGGAAGAGTGAAAAAATAGGGTTTTCACTGCCTGAACCAAGAATGCGTAGGAAAAAAATACCATTGAGGCCTTTGTCACTAGAAAAGATTTGACAGTGCACAGGTATACTGTCTAGGACTTTTACAGGTGTTGGTCTGGGGTTCTCCACCACTATAGAAAAAACCTCCATGTTCAAAGCTTTCTTCTTGCTGCCTGGGCAAGATGATGCACGACCAAGGAAGCACCTGTAAGGGGGAACTGTGCTGCTTAAGACCCCAGAGATGGCTCCTGTTCGGAAATCACCCTGTGCCCTCTCCTGGTAGTTTGCTGGTTGACTTCCCAAAGGAAAAATTGCCGGTGGGTCCCACATGTTTGGGGTGAACATCTGAAAACAGGCCATCCTGACAAAGAGATTTCCAGAAATTCAGGGTCTCTTAAGGGTGGTGGTTATTCTAGAAGGGGGAAGTGAGGAAGATGAATGGCTTCAGAGAGCAGTAGCTACGTTTTCATAGCTAGACGTTTCACCATGATCCTAGTTACCATCACTGATGGATTATTCAAGCTAAACTTCCATTATGTATTATTATGTATCTTCTAGTAGGGGGTGTCCTTGTCCATGGCAGGGGGCTTTGGAACTAGGTGATCTTTAATGTTCCTTCTGACCTAAACTATTCTATGATGATTCTATGATTACATCATCATTGTCATTGTCGTCATCATCATCATCATCATCATCATTATTATTATTATCATCAATTTTGGGGCCAAACTGTAGAGGTCAAATGCATGTACCCCACAATTGGGATTTTAAAAAGATTTAAGCCCTCAACAAGAGGACAGAGCAGAGAAATTTACCAGGCTGCTCTTTTGTAAAGCCGAGTCCTCATATCAAAAGCTCTCTCGCGTGTGGTAACGAAGAACAAGGCTTCAATTCCATGGACCTATCTAAGGGTGGAAAAAGCCCCGCAACAGTCCTCAAGATCTGCTCATAACCTTTGGACTGGATGTTTATGGGAAGACTGGAGAGCTCTTGTAACACCCCATTTGGTGTCTGAAATACCATTTGGAGCATGAAGCTGCTCCAAAAACATACGGTTATGTGACAGTAATCAAGTACAATCAAATCCAAGCTTCCACCTGCAATTTGCAATTGCATTTGGATGGAGCTTTTGTAGAAGCAACTGTGTCATACCAGTTACGCAGGTTGATTAATTCAGGGGATAACATGATGCTACGGTAGCCTTACAGCACAGTTGCTGCCTGGGTTTGCTCCAAGAGGAACCCCACATAATTAACATGACTCTCACCCTTTCACTTTTAACATGCTTCCTAATTAAGCTCTCCAGGATCTGAACTTCACTTTCTGGCCGCAGTGGCTGCAAAATGATTTATCCCCTGATGATGGTCACTAGCGCCAACCTCGCTGTCAGGGAAGCATGCTGATGCATTTAACTCTTTAAATTATTTTATCCCTTCTCCCCTCCAGTTTAAGTACAGAGATTTGGCGCAAAAACGTACATTTTGAAGCCAGAATGTCAATGTGCAAATGTATAGGATATGTCTTACCCATTTATGTATATAGGACATATATATAAGAAATTATAAGGATGCATATAAGAAGACTTTGACCTGTAATTAGCCTATCTTGCTTTTTAAAAAAATCTTTATGTCGCTCCATTTGCAGATTAATTAAACCTAATAGATGTAATGAAATGCAAAGAGAGCCAATCACTTTGTAGAGCTTTAGTATTGATCTGTAGGCTAAACCAGCTTTAGTGGATTTTAAACAATTATTGTCAATAGATAAATTTCTGCAATAACTGTTTTATGTATAAGCAGATCATATTGAGGTACAAAGTCTACCTATCTATATAGTGGATAATTAAAAAACCCCACCTCATTTGTATTTACACAGCACCTCCAGATCTTTGGCTGAAAGGTGCTGTTTACACAATATTATTTTAATTTCACATGACAAATGTGCTACCACAAAGCTAAACATTCATCATCACCCGGGGCGCGCTTTCCCCTTCTGCAGGGAGAAGC
>VZSF01009554.1:54392-172785 GCA_013398295.1 Chionis minor
AAGAGAAAAATCTGCTTTCTCCTCTTCCTCCTCTTTTTCCTCCAAGAGGGCTAGCTGAAATCTTTCTTAATTACCGCTTATTTCAATGACAGAATTGTAATTTATCATTTAGTTGTAATTTGACATATGTTCACACCTTTGCCATTTCCAATTTCCTCCTTCACTCTAATTGTCTGCCTGGCTCGCCTGTCACGCGCGCCTCCTGGGATTAATTCGAGCTGTCTGTCTGCAGCGGGCTGCCGGCGCGCTCGGGGCTGCCGGGAGCGTGACAGTGTCAGTGCGCACACCGTTTAGCCAAGGCATTACCCGGCCGTCACGCTCCCGCCCTTCCTCATCTCCCCCAGTGTTTATTGTTTAGCCCGTTTTTGCAATTGGTGACTTTTCGGGGTTTTATTAGACCCTAATTACGCTCTCCCCCCCTTGACTGTCAGCTGAAAGGAGAGGAAACCTTGCCGTAATTAGTGGGAGGGGGCCCTGGCAGCGGGGATGCAGGGACCGGTAGATGTCTCTCGCTCTGCCTCGAAAATACACACCGGCTTTAAAAGCTCTGCCTTCATTTTCCTCCGTGGCTGTTTATGCTCTTCTCTCCCGCTGACGTGGCCTCGAAAGAGCTATTGCACCCTCCTTCCCTGGCTTTTGGTCCCCCTCGCCCCGCTCTCCCTCTTTAACAGGCTGCATCCCGGTCCAGCATCCTCTTAAAACAACCTTTCCATGGCCGGGTCCTGCTCCACCACGGTGCAACTCCACTCGCCAGGGACGAATTTGGCCCAGGGTATGTTTGCTTGCTGAGGATGGCAGTATAGCAGGGAAGGGCACCGTATGCCCAGTGTGTGAGTGTACACCGTGGCTAAAAATTAACCTGTCAGCAGCTGCTTTGGTCACCAAGGAGGCGCACAGGCACCTTTCCCCATGGCCGGTCCCACTGTGGTCATGCTGCTGAGCTGGTCTCCTCCTCCGTGTAAATCCGCAACGCGCGAGGCTGCTGCTGCCAATCCAGAGAGGCTGCTTTTTTTCATCAGGGGAAGAGAGACGTCGCCAAAGTGTTGCAAAGTCATACCAAAAATTAGATTCTCAGCCACAGTTTTCATGGGCAGCAGCTGAATTCACATCGTGATCCACTACCCAGCCCCCTATTCTCCATCTCACCCAGAGGCTCTTCTGCGGGTCTCTGGGGCACGTATGGATGCTCATCTCGCTCCCGCAGGGCACCCAGCACAGTGGCATCACCCTGCTTCACCCGTGGGGGACCACCCTCAGAGCTCCTCTTACAGATAAAGACAACTGGAGGAAGCTGTTTGATGTGGCTACTGCTATGTGGGCTTTTGATTTATCTTTCAATCTTCGCCTGAAAGGGCAGAAAACATCCATTCTTTTCCCAATTTTCCTGGGGGATTTTTTTCCGCAAGGGTAGGCACGAGGGCCATGGCTATTTGCAGGTGTTTCACAAGAGTGGGTTCAGGCCCAGGCACAAAAAAGGAACTTTTCCCTTTGCCCAGGAGAAACCTGGCTCAAACAACCAGCTGACCAGATACTTCGGACAGTCTGAAGGCAGAAAACAGGCCTCGCTCTCTAATTTGATTATCAGAATCTTTTATTGTGTGCACCCCCCCCCCCAAATCCCCACCTTTTCCACTGTTTCTTCTACATTTCTTTTGATACTAAAGTAAAGAGATGTTATGCAAGTAAAAAAAGATACACTGCCTATTCCAGCTGTTAAGTGAAGCCAGAAAATGTCGAACAAAAGGGTTAAAAAAAAAAGCAAGCCAAGTATTTGTTCCTTTTCCGGAGATTTTAAATGTCCCATCCATCAGTCCTTGCAGACACAAAGCAGAAACTCGCAGAAGCCAGAGTAAAATGGCCAGCGTTGCCCGCTGCGCTGGGGATGCAGATGCTGGGGAAGGATTATTTTGGAGGGGGCGCATCTGCACCGCATACTGTGTGCCCAGTCCCCACGCGTAACCTCTATGAATGGCGACCTCCAACCATCGCCTTGATTTTTACCTGCCCTTCTCAATGGCGTAGCCTTAGGTAAGTGCTTTAAGGCCAGCCTTGATGGCTCAGAATGCCTTAGTAGATGCCTTAAGTATATAACATTCAGGTAGTACCCTTAAAACACATCTAATTGACACAGTATCACCCCCACACCTCAAATTATCCTGAGCCCCTCACTCTGGGCCATCCTAGCCTTTCCCGGCATCACCTTGGCAACACACCATGAAAACAGCCTGACCAGAGAGTGCAAGCTAGAGGTCAGCACGTCTTGGCACTTTCAAATTCTGCAGGAATTAATTTCAGAGCCAAGGGACACTGGGGGGAAAAAAAAACACCCCCAAACCAAAACAAAACCCAGACCACCACCCCAGTTTAACTGGGGAGAAAAAGGCAGTGTTTAGTGGCACTGTGAGAAGCTGTTGAGATGCTGCCAGCGGAAACCCCTGGCTGCTGCCGGCAATGCTGGCTCGCAGCCATTTGCCGTCCCATAGCGGCCGCCGTGCGAGCAGGCAGAAATGCTCCTTGGAGCCCAGGTACAGAAAGCAGTTAACACAGCGCTGCTGGAAAATATTTAATGTCTTGTAGGAGGCAAGACTGAATGGATTTACATTTATTTAGATTTTTTGTGCCTTTCAATGTCTGCTTCCTATACCGCTGACCTTTTAAAATTATTTCGGTACTTGCCGACTTTGTTTTCTGTGTGATGCTGTTGAGCAGGATTTTTATGCTCCAGCTTCCTGCTTTTTGCCATCCAGGGTGGCCAGCCTTCTCAGGCAGTTTTGCTTGAACACCAGGATTTTTTGCGAAGTGTCTACAAACTTCTAGGAGCTGGCAGTTCTGGCTGCTGTAGCTGCCAAATTATGAGCAGCTTGTGAAAACGCAAAGTGCCTCAAGCTGAGGCCTAAAAAAGAAGGTCCTCCAAATACTTAGTCACAAACTCCAGACTTGGTCTAAAGACTGCGGTTTGAGGTGCTTATGATGTAGTATTAGGTCTTCACTATATTTATGGCCTATTTCTTATATTGGAGCTATTTCACTGGAAATGGTGTTGGAAATCAATGTGCTCATTAGAAGCCGATGCTAAGTGCTTTTGAAAATTCACTTTCTTTTTCATTTCTCCTAGCTATCAATTTTGCTTTTGTTTTAAACCTGACTTCCTGAGGCCCTATGCATTAATAGATAGGCAGTAATAAGTAGGTTATGAGAATACAGCAGACTCATCTTCCATGCCAGCATATGCAGTGCACTTCCTACCTAGAAATAAATCTGATTTGATGAAGATGTGGAACCCCTTCAGCTCACAAAGAGTCCCTGAAAACCACACACTTTTGCTGTGTCTGTGATAAGAACGACAAACTCCAAATGGGAAGGAAGGAGTCAGTCTGGACCCCAGATGGAAAACAACCTTATGGGTAGTTGTCCTCTACAGTACCAGCTGCAGTGCTCCATACTGTCTATGGGGAGGGTAAAGGGGATAAAATAGATGGTCTGAAACCTGAAATTCTGACAGAGCAGAAGGACGTGCTGACTTTTGTAGAGGACTTTTCTTCTTTTTTTAATCATTACCCTACTTTTTGGGCATTTATTGTCTCAACAGTGCTATTAGTTTCTTTGTGTCACAGGAAACACATAGGTGGTTCAGTAGTGTCTCATCCTGAAGGGTCTGTAACGTGCATTTAGGAGGAAAAACCTTCTCACATGGCTGAATGGTCAGTGTGGTTACACCCGCTACACCCCACAAACATGCCTGGAGCTGGCAGGAGCAGGCTCTGCCCGAGCAGCACCCGGAGCATGTGGGATGGACGCCGGGTCCTGCCATCTCTTGGGAGAAGTTCAGGTGTCAGTTGAAAGACTTGGCCACAGCCGTGCAAGAGGATAGCAGCGGAGAGCTACTGAAACAATCGTGGGTGGCTTTTCTTTGGCGCTCCCTCAATCCTCTCTTTAGATTTCAACAAAAACCTCTGTTAATCCTGTTGCTGCTAATGAAACAAAAGAAAGGCGAGGAGACCCCAGTAACGCTTGACTGAGAGGCCTTACGAGCCCTTTGCTGTACGTTGTCTGAGCTTGTAGTGGTTTAGTATTGCTCTAGCTCCTACTTGAACATGGTATAGTGCTCTTACAGATGCTTGCTCAAGAAGAGATGAAGAAAACTCCTTGGCGCATCCTCAGTATGCACGTTTATCTTGTTGCATCCCCATAAATCAAACTTACTTTTGTTTCCGAATAAAAAGAAAACCCCAAAACAATCTAGTAGCTCTCTGTAACAATGTGAACTACTTCTCATAAATAATGGAGGACAAAGCCACTTTCACTCGTGTATGGAAAAAGAGAGCTGAATTAGTTTTGCTTTGTCCCTTAACCTTCGTGTAGAGAACAAGCACCAACGTCTAGATCCCTAAAAGTAATGCTCTGGGAAACTATGAGAAGGCAAAATCAAGGTGGTGTCCTCATGGAAATTGTTTTTGTGCACTAAAATATAGTGGTTGCCACCGGTGCCCACTATAAAATGTTTATATGTAGAAAGTGGCAGGCTATCACACTTTTTATATATGCATATATAAAAGTGACAGGCAGAGGAATAGGATGCCTGAAGCTGTAGGATATGAGTGTTATAGCCCCACAGTCCTTTTATTTTTTATTTTTATTTCATCTCAATGGGAAGAGTTTTCTGTCATTAGCTCTAAAACGCAATACAAATGTTTTCTTCTTTTGAGGCCTGAACACACACAGAGACCTTCCTGCTTTCATCGAGGCATTTAGCACTGCTGCTCTCTGCTTGTGAGCATGTCAGGGTGAATTATGGCAGGTTGTGGGCCTGGTTCTGGCTGCTGGGACCGCGCATACCTGCTGCGTGGCTCAAGCACCCTGGGCATGGCCAGGGCCAGCACGGGCAGGTGGATGGTCACCAGCACCTCCCAGGCAAAGCCTCACAACATCTGAGAGATGGCTGAGACGCTGTTCCTAGCCTTGTGCTTTCCATCCCTAGGCATCTTTAAAAACTTAGAAGCCTGAATGAAGAAATAGAGGAAGTAAAAGGAGGGGGGTATACCAAGGGACACAGAAGCACCACCAGCTGCCCATCTGGTCCAGAGCGTCATCTCTGGCAGCAGCAGCACTGGAGGCTTTGGGAGAATAAATGGGAATCCCTTCATAGGGAAACGGGCTGTACGAGCTCACCATCCATCTTCAAAGGCAGACATATTGCCAGTCACCTTAAATCTAGCACTTGCCTGTGGCTAGTGGGATTAAGTTTCTGTGGTAGTCCTGGTATCCAGAAGGTCTTTGTCCCTGTTTGCCCTGGAGCGTTCGAGTGGCTGTGGCTGATGTGGCAGTGACACGGTTTCATGCCATGGTTTCCTGGTTTCCTGTCTTCATAGAAGGCATTTGCAGAATGTAAGGCTCCACAGTTTTGTTAGACATGCCTTGTCATTTGGAGCTGGAAATCGTGTTTGTATGGAAATTGAGTACTTCAGACACTAAGGCCAGGTGGAGAGCGGGTTGGATTGGGGTAGACATAGAAATCCCAAAGGTCCCACAGCACAGGTGCAGACATTTTACTGATGGTTTTGGGACCTGCTGGACTTGCTTTTGTGTGCTATACATACATTTCCTTGTCTGGGATACCCCAGACAGAAGTATGTGAGGTCTACACATGTGTACGTGTCTGTGAGCACACAGACATGGAAATGAATATACCTTTGTGTGCACAGTCAAATTGAAATTGTTTCCAGCCACCTGCAAACACTCTGAGCTGCCCCTCTGTTTCTTACCTTAGACAGCAGCTCACAACTTGCGTCCTGCGCCCAACAGGATTGTGCCCTCAAGCCCAGCGCGGGACAACCTCTGGTTGAGTGGGAAATGTCTTCTGGGCATGGCGACAGGCAGGGATAGAAACTGTGCAGGCTCTGCAAGGAGCACCCAGCTCCTCTGACAGCTGTCACTGTAAGTGCTGGATTTACACCTTGCAATTTGTTTGAGGAAAAAAGTCAGGGAGCAATAAAGTAATAAGCTGAGCAGAAAAAGAATTGTTATCAGAAAATTATTTGTAATGTAGCCTTTAAAATAAATATCCCAGCCATTCCTTTGCTTTAGAGTGTCATTTCTAACTCTAAAAAGTCAGTGTATAAATCTAATGGAGTAGCTATTCATAAAAGTTCAGCTTGAGTAATAAAAGTAACAATTTTCTGTAATGATATTTTATAGATTTGAATAAGACATATAAAATATTTTTGCTTTTATAGCATAGGTAAAGGGAGTCAGTATACTATGCCTATAAAACAGGGATTACTTTTAAATTCTTAAAATATTTCTAGAACAAAGTAAATAATACTCATATTTTTTTTCTGAAAGACCGATTGAATGCCACATAACAAACTTTTCAAATATTTTATGCGAAAACAATTCTCCTGCAGCTTCAGAGAAGACATAACACACTTCCCTCTCTCATCTTTTAATAAAGGAAATTCACAGGACCTCTTTTCCCTTCCTATTGCGTATCCTTCCCTCTGAGCCCGTCATCCCAGTTCTTGGCCAGTGTGAGTGTGCTACATGTGAGGAAAAGTTGGGGTTTTATCCCCTGTGATGCAATTTGCAGAAGTGCCAACTGAGCATTGCCAAGAAGAGATTGTCATCATGTATGGAGGAGGAGGTAAACCACAAATCAGAAAGGTAGGAAGCCTCAACTTCTGATTTATTTTGTACCAAGTCTGGGGGGAAAAAAATACCAAGTTTTGATGAGTTGCTGTGAATTGTGCACAAAAGTAAATGAGCTCAGAGCCTGGGCTCTCAGACCCGACCCTCCAGCTGAGCAGTGCACGCTAGGTGCCACCCTTCAAGTAAGAGGGACGGTGGTGGGTTGTGCCACCGCTGCACCTTGTGGGCTCTGGCACAGGCGCCTGGGGACCACACCAGCCCCTGAGTCAGTGTCCCCTGACGGTGTTGTTATGTTCAACGATGGGGTTGTGGAGACCCATCACGCTCCGTGTCTGGTCAAGCTACACATCCAGCAGTGGCACAGGGATGCTGGGAGGATGGGGTTTGCAGAGCTGGGATGCCCATGCAAAGGGACTGGGTGGGCAGCTGGGCACACCAGTGCTGTACAGCTACCATCGAGCCAGCCCCCTGCACAGACCTGAGGGTGTAACCTGTAATCCTGTGGAAATGCAAAGCCTAGTTAATGTAAATAGCTCTGGTTTGAAAAGCCTTATGAAAGAAACCAGAAAATGCATGGCATGCATGTGATTGTTTCTAAACCTATTTCTATAGGGTTTCTCTAAGGTACTGATGCGCATTAAATTTTTCCCTTATCAATAAAATATGTTTCAAAATTCCTTTATCCAAATGTGATTTGAGCTACCTTCAGTGAAAAGCAGAGGAGTGCAATTTGATTAAGCAGTTAAAATAAGCCGTAAAATAGACAATAGGCAGGATAGCCACGTGTGGGGCTGCAGCCTCCTGGCTTGGGTTCCGGGCTGACGCCCAGGCGCTGCCCGGCATGCCGGTGTATGGCCAGCCACAATCCCCCACGGTTCAAGCCTTTCCGCGGTGAAGCATGTCCTATTTGTTTTCAATCACAGCCCAGCAGGGAAAATTAGGAGCCGAGCAAGCCCATACAGCCACCAGGCTTGGCCTTGCCGCCCACCAGCATCTGCCCCGACGGCCTCTCTGCCGGCGTTTATTTGCCTGTTCCCTGCCCGCTCGCTGCCTGCCTGCCTGCGGCTGCCTGCGCAGCAGCCACCGGGGCCGTGCATGCCTTGGCGTTTGTCCCCAGGTGTGTGCTGTAACGTATGTGACGTGTATTGGTATATTCCCTGCTACCCTGCTCTGGCATCCCTGTGCCCATGCTGGTGGGAATTCCATGCAAGCGGGAATACACAGAAACACCTGCGGGTTTATACACACGCTTGCATACATATTTACTTTCTAAACGTACTTGTTAAACAAGGGGTCTTGAGTAAAAAGAAAATGTATATATTTTCATTCATGTGCTTACATATATATGTATAAATATGCCCACTAGAGATGGTGTGCGGCTATCTCAGTTTGCACATCCACTTGGTAGTAAATCCTTGGGTATGCAGCATGTGGTACAGCCATAAATACGTATATCTATAGGAAAATGAAAACCAATCAGAGTCCGCGCAGACAGTTTACACCTATTTCTATTGACTAGTCTATGCATTTACATCTACAGCTCGGCTCCTGTACCTAGCTCAGAAGGTATCGCCATCGCTTTGTCTTCGTGTAAGCACAAAATACAGAGTCCTTCATGATGGACATCTTTGTACATATGGCCAGGTCATTATACAACCAAAGTTATCTTTTTATAAGGTATTTCAAATCGGAAAACCTATGAAAACCTTATATATGACACATTCCAGGGCTGCTGGCAGTGGATCAGCAACACACTGACAACAGACTAATTAATTATAAGCAAACTGGCTTTTGGGTCAAGCACACCAAGTCACATTTTGGGGGTAAATCATAAACAAAAAAGTGTTGGGCAAGTTGCTATGCCATAACAGAACCTGCAGTTCAGAGTCAGTGCTATTGAGGACATCATGGTTTAAATACTGGCCAGGCCTGATTTTTTATTTTTTGTTTGACAGTTGGCATATTTCTAAAAAGTCAGTGCACATTTCTGAAATTTCATTGCACATCCATGCATCATTACCTGTTTTCTTAGAGCTCAAGGGAGACGATATTGTTGGGGGTTTTCTCTCATGTAGGGAGGCGAGGCAACGAGGCATAACAGAAGTGAAGGATGGCCTTTGGGAGAGAAGCATAGCTTTTCTGAAACACAAGTCTTTGGTCCAACTGAAAGTCCAAAACAAAGAAGAATCTCTGTCTCTCTCCCTCTCTCTAGCTGTACCTTGGTAATGAAAAGGAAACAGCAAGGGAAGGGGAAAAAAAAAAAAAAAAAAAAAAAAAAGGAAGAAAAAAAGAAAGTAGAAGCTTACTATTTTTAAAACCTGGTCCAAAGTTGAAGAGGCTGGTGAGCAGAAGCAAATACTCTTCAGAAATGCCTGACTGCAGTGCCAGGCTGAAATATTCCAGGAAAACAAGATAGAGGAATATTTCTACCAGTAAATATTGGAGTTGAATGAGACTGGCGCATCTCAAAGAAAATGATGGACAAATGCTGCAGGGCGTGCTGAAGAAAATAAAATGCTTACCCTTTATCCCAAACTCATTCATCTAGGGACCATTTTAGGAGTTGAATGAAGTTCTCTGAGTTTTTTTCCTTTGCCCTTGTTCTTTTTCTTTTCAATAGCAAACCAAAAACATACTAGTGTCTCTGTTGCTGGCTCGTTCTTGGACTGAGAACTCCTGGTATGGAAGAGAGCGGTTTTTCTCCTGAAAGCTGAGCTTTGTTATTTTATTGAGGAGTGGAGATGTTATCGAGCTCAGGGGTTACCCTGAAGCCTTCATCAGTGGTGGGACTTAAAGGTGGAGAAGACGGGGGAAAACCCTCCATTCCAGTAAGCTGCAGGCAGCTCCCCGAGCTCCCCCTCCCAAGGCAGCTATTCCCCCAAACTGGTTCTAATTTAGGCTGTATTTTGGCAATATGCTTTCTCTTAAGGTATGCATGACTTAGGTGTGGGAGGTCTGGGTGTAGGTTCAGACTCTAATCCTGCAATTTTTTTTTTTTTTTTTTTTTTTNTTTTTTTTTTTTTTTTGGCGGGGGGTGTGTGTGTGATGTTATCCAGCTTTTCTCCACACTAGTTTCTTGTTCTGTGCTCTGGCCCCACATCTCCTACTCCTGACAAGGACCAAGGCACCGTGGTAGAAGAGAAAAGCCATCCTGCAGTATTTTACAACTGGGAAATACTTTTGCCACATTCTTCTGAGTTGTCCAGATTTCAGGAAAGCTTAGAATAGATTTCCTTTTTTTATTATTTGATTTTATTTTTTTGGGCTGAACAGATACCGTTAACCCTTTCAGAGATCCCCTTACTGCCAATCAAGGGGAAAACGAATGACTCCTTCCCACCTGCCCAAACCCCTCCCTGCCACCGGGTCCAGGCGTTTCCACTTGTGCATCAAAGGCAGAAAGGTGAGTGAGACATCGGGGGTGCCCACCTTCTTGGAGCTTTCCTGAGGACAGGGCGGACAGGCGGCAGATGCACGGCAGCTTGGGATGCTGCTGCAGCTGTCCCGACGAGGGAGGATCGCCAAACGAAGGCTCCACGTGCCCCTGCCTTACGCGAAGGTTAATGCAAACCTCCCAAGTGCCCGGACAATCTGGCCCTTGTGGAAGCGCATCTGTCTTCCCACCCTCTGGTTTCCCTGCCCGTGCCGGGAGCAGCCGCCCTGCGGTGCCCGTGCTCCCCGGGGCCGCCGAGGTGCTGCAGGAGTTATGTTACACACATGCCGAAAGCCATTAATTAAATTAGAGATCTCCGACAGGGGCCGCAGAAGCAGCTGTGTCATCAATCATCGCGCCGCAGGCTGACACGCGGGCCGCGTCACGTGGAGGGATTCTTTTTTTTTTCTTTTTAAAGCCAGTGGAGGGCTGTAACCGGGGGGGTCCCCTGCGGGAGGGTGGCACTGGGGAGGGGGGGGTGAGGCACCTGCTGGCCCAGAGACTCCCCCCACGCACTCGGCGGCAAGGAGTGGGTCTCTGGCCGAGGCACCCGGGTGTTGCTGCCGTGCGAATTAATTGGCGTGATCAAAGGTCATCCTGTGGCTGCTCGTGTCCCTTTGCATTGACAGGCTGCGGCCGAGCCTGCGTTTGGCAGTGTGGCTTGAAATGGAGGAGACCAGCAGATCCCATCCACACACAGAAAAAGCAAATTTCTGTTATTTACAGGCTCTGGGCCACTCAATAAGGAACTTTCCGCTGGCCGCCAAAGAGCTATGGCTTTTAGACAGTTAATCAAACAAGAAAGGCTACGGGTAGTCAGTACACCCTTTGCAAATAGCAATCCAGACACAAGAGCAAATAATTTGTGTCAGCATGACAAGAGAAAATGGAATGTAAACTTGCTAAACAGCCAACAGATACCAGCTTTGCGATATATGTTTTTCTGGCCCAGCCTGAGGAAAGAACCCAGGCAGCTTTAAATTTGGGATCCACTTATAACATTGAGCGCTCTTTCCATATTGGTGGGGAGAAACAGGCTTGCGATATGTTAACATTCCCTGGGCCAGCTCCTCCACGTCCTCCTCACGGTATGCTACCTAGACAGGAAAGACAAAGCCTCAGCAATTTTATTCAGGCCTGTTTCGCAGTGTAGGTCATCTCAGCAGAGTGTGGAAACAATAGCATGTGCCAATCTCTCGGCACAAATACTGACCCACAAATAATGAACGCTCCTAGCAACCGCCGAGAGGACCAGCGAAACTTTTAACGCATTTTTGTGAACAGAAAAAAAAAAAAAAAAAGAATTAGTTTTGCACCGGTAAAAAGTGGGCTGTGCGTAGACGATCTGCAAAGAGAAAATTGTCAGATAAATTATTTGTATTGAGTAATTTGATCGGCTCTCCTTGGAAGCCTAATGAATAGGTTATTTTCTGCAACAGCTGCTGTTCAAACTCTCAGGCGTGAGTCCACATGGTCTCGCTGTTCAAAGGGAATTACTGTGCTGGCTTTTCAAAGTAACTTTTTAAAAAGTAAAACTAGGCACACTCTATTTATCGGCAGGGAGGAAAGACGGAGCGGACAAGATTTAAGCAGGTGGTAAAATTATCATGAAGCCCTAAAACTTAGCGGTAAAAAGGGTAATTGTGTGAAGGCACAGATAACTCGCCTGTCACTTGGACTATAAGAGACCAAGCCATTGTGGCTGGCTGTGATGTAATTCAGACATGTCATCTGCATTTCACATATGCTGCAATGGAGAGGAAATGCCTCCCAGACGGGCTATAAGGCTGTATGGCCCCAGGGATCCTGCTCCGGGTAGGCTATAATCTTGGTCTGGAGCTACTCCTCTCCAGGTGACTATTTATATAAGGCAAATACCATCTGCATGCGTGGGTCAGTGGAGGGTCTAGGAAAAGTAAAAGATCTTGTAATGGCTTTGGGGTGGTGGTGGAAAGGGTTAAATGCATTCTGCACTCATGCAACAATTTGCTACGCATGATTGTTTTGCCATCACCTGCGTTTGTGCAGAGGGAGACAGAGTTCCTTCTGCATTTACATTAGCACGTACCTGCCCGTGGTAGGCAAAGGCTGACTCGATCCTCTTTTATGGGTGATATTTACCTGCGTTCTTCTCCGATTAGGTCTAAATAGGGTAAAGTGTGATCTGCCAGCCATAAAAACCTGAATTCTTCCACCAGTGGTGTGATAGGAAGGCACAGCTCTGCATGTCTGCCTTGCTCCCTCGCCCTGCCCATCTCTGCCCTGCAGACACTCCCTTCCTTCAGGACGCTTTGCTCAGGTTCATCTCTCAGTTCAGCTTCCCCACACCAGACCTTTTTGCACCTAGAAAGTTAGATTTTGGGGGGGTTGTTTCATTGTTCTCTACATAATCTGTTCAGAAACTTAGTGTTTTACTTCTCTTGCTCTTTTTCTTCATCTTGTCAAAGTAATCAAGAGGAGACTTGCTGTATGCACAGTGTTAAGATTGGAGTTCATATTGAGGCGAAGTGAAAGGTACCTCAGACAGCAATTGGCCGTGAGCTGTCTTTGCCTTGTGTTTCTGCAGGAGTATATTTAAGCAAGCTACTGCGATAGGAGACACTGCGGGTGGACCGCATGCAGGCATGCACGTGGAAGGAAAAGAAAACCACCCCCAAAAACCAGAGGAAGCAGCCAAATACACATTTTATAATGAAGACTCGGTGGCTAGCTCTTTGAGTGGTGCTTACCGCTGTGAGGACCAGCTCGTTTAGGATGCTTCAGCGCTGAGACCAAGGTGGATACTGCCTCTTTGCAAGGCCATCACAATTCCCACTGGTTGTTTAAGGAGCTGGGGCAGGGGTTAGGAATACGGTGAGGTAGCCCGGAGGAACAATACAGCCCTCCCTCTTGTCCCAGGACAGTAATCCTAGACAGCGGCATTGCCTTTCTTTTGGGATGGAGGCCAGGTCCCTCACGCCTTGCAAATTGAGGAGAACACACTGGCTTTGCACCTGCTGCCTCTGAACATCAGGTTTGGCCTCTCGTGGTCCACTCTGCCTGGATAATGCTGTTCAGTGGGACACATTGCATCCATCCCTCTTTTCATTTGGCTTGGTGGGGGCTGAGAGACACCCCCAGCCATGATGGGGGCTGGCAAATTGAGGGAACTGTGTGCACCCATTTTGCTTTCATGGCTTCTTGCGATGTTCGGGCTGAGCTATGGAGAAAGCCATGCTTTTCCCTACTAACCGACTATAAAGTGATATCCCATGCTCCTATCAATTTGGGGGCAGAATCTACTTAGTTTTTCATGAAGTTCATTTGGCATATTGCAAGAGACTATTGAATAGTTCGTGTTTAATCCGAATTAATAAAGCTTGCCTAGAGTTTTCTTAATTATGAAAAAAATAAAGCTTTTTGGTTCTTGTGATGCATTTTGAGTGTCTTAATCTCAACAAAAATACAGTCTTTGATGTCATTTGCGAAAACTTTCTTCCTACCAGTTTCAGCAACTGTATTTTGGTCTGAGCGCAGCCTGCCCTCAGCAGCCAAGGCTCTCTGCAGCCAGCAAAGAGCACAAGTCCTACCATACCTGCTCACTCCTCTCTTCTCACTCTCCAAATCATCCTTGATCAAATAATATTTCAGAAAAACAACCTCCCATCCCATTTTTTTTTTCCATGGTTCTCCTGTTAAGTTACTGCATAAAGATACCGAGGAAGGGTTTCATGACTAGTGAACCACCCCAGTCAGCCCACCACCAGCAGCCCATCGGCTACCCATGAGCCACAACACGGACAATACTGCAGCACTGGCTCGTGTTTTTAACAAGAGCTTAAAGCTGCTCTGTCCTCAGATGGCTCCACTGAGACACACTGTCAACCCAGAGATAGGTAAACCTCAAGGCTGAAGCAGCAGGTGCTGAAAATTTGGAGTAGGGCAGCATTGTGGCACTTGGGGGCAGAGAGGCTGATATTGCCATAGATAGAGTTGTCTTTGTCACCAGCACCACCGATGTTTTCCAGCTACGAAAAGGTGAGCTTCTAGGGGTTAAAGACAGGCAGCTGTAACAAACGCTGCAACTTTCATCGTGGTCTGAACCAGACAAGGATGCATGAGATGCTCGCACAGATATGGATATGGGTTATGGATATTTATACTTGGATTCATAAATCAGCTTCAGTGTGGATTTTGGAGTTACCGTCCCCATTTGGTATCTGACCTCCCACTAATACCTGTCCTCCTACAGAGTACAAATGCAACACGTTGAATGTGACACTCACCTTAGTCACCAGTTTGCAGATGTTACCAGCTATGGGTTGAAACAATATGCAGATCCAGGGGTCACCTCCCCAAAATAAGGACCTGGATATTAAAGCAGCATTTGCATGTTATAAATATCATCAACGTTGGTACCTATATGCAACCCATATAGGAGCAAAAGCAGGTTTTAACAGCAGGTGGCACCTGTAATGTCAGTCACATTTTGGTTTTTCTGTGCATTTGGGTTGATATATATATTTTTTCTAGATTACTCAGGTACTCTTTTTCAGCGAGGAAGCAATTTTTGCAATACCTTTCCTAACCTGATATGCGTATGGTGCCCTTTTTTACCTGGGCTGCTTAAGATTCATGTTACTTTCCTCCAGAAGTGCTCTTTACGGTTCCTATTTACACATGATACAAGATCAATGGGCTAATAATTAAGGCAGTAGTGTGATGCTATTTCAGGTCTGTTGCCTGTTTATTTGAAACAGCTGTCTACGAATGCGGGCTGCGTGATACAGAGGTTGTCGTGGTTAAAAACCGTGTTTACTGAGTGCTTGGTAAATAGTTGCACAACTTTCTGTGTAAATTCCAGATAGCACACTAGAGTTTCTCTTGGGCAGTTTCACTCAGGCACAAGCCTTCTCCCCAATTTCTGTAACCGTACTGATCTTGTTTGCTTGCACATACCTGTACGGAGTGAGGCGAGAAGGAAATGTGCCACCAAGAAAGGACTGAATTTGTGTTTAGCCTGCAGAGGTGAGGACTGAGAGGAGCTGTGAAGCCAGTCTTTGCAGAGATGAAAGGCCACTGCAAGGGAGCTGGGAATAATCTCCTCCATCTCTGGTGGCTAGGAGAGGAGCAGTGGTCTTCAATCGCCGTGAGGACGAATCGAGTTAGGCGTCAAGGAGAGACTTTGTAATGATAATGATGGTGAGGCAGCAGCTTGTGGAGGCTGTCAAATCTCCATTGCCGAGGATCTTGAAGAGCAGATTAGATCTAGCTTTGGCAGGAATGATATACTGTAACTAATCCAGCCTTAAATCAAGGAAACGGGCTGGATGACCTCTTGAAGTACTTCATAGTCCATAAGTCTATTTATGCCGTTAATATTTGGAGGCAGAGTCTGATTAAAATGTGGCGTACGCCAAGCGCTGGAGCAGCTGCTGTTTCTTCCATCCATAACTTGGTGATAGAGGACTTAGCAGAGCTCTGTGGGAAACAGGTTGCTTCGAAGGAGGGTGGTATTAATGTGCCTGCTCTATGCAGTTCTCAGCGTGGCACTTCAGAGATGGACGTAAACTCAGCAGGAGCTGCTGGGTTTTCCCAAAGCGGTACGCACTGGAAAATCCCTCTCCCATCACCTGCAGCAGGTCTGAACCCCTTTGCAGGGCACTGGGTTCCCGGCTGGTGCCAGCAGCCTGCTTCTACTCTTGCCCTCCCTGGGGGATGCAGGTATCCTGCATCCTGCTTGGTGTTCCCCCATCCTGCGCACCTCATCAAGGGACAGGGAGATGCTGGCCCTTAGCACAGCCACTGTTTGTTTCCCATGCTCCGACTGAAGAATCCATTTAAAAAACAAAAGGGAGTAATAACAAAAGTAAAAAAAGGAGTCTGTCTTTTTTCTCCCAAAGAGCACGCTCTTTCATTTCCAGGCATGTCTTATTTGCATTCGGTTCTCCAGATGTAAAGCAGACCCATGGGGTCAGGCGGTACAGGTTTTCTGTTTTTCACATCACTGCACCCACAGAAGGACAGAATTCGGTATCGCTTACGTTATACAGGGGAAAAGCCTTCCTATTCATGCTATTTTCAAGAACGTAGACTTTTCTTGCATTAATACTAAGGAAAAACCCCTCCTTTTCTGCTGTGAAGGGCTGCTGTAGGCCCAAGTAATACTGTGGGCTGTGAATGAGCTTGCTTCCCCATAACACGTTCTTCTCTGTAAAACAGGGGAAACCTGTGAAAGGCAAAACCAACCAGTTTGCGTGCTGCAAAATGGATTAGCAGATAGATGACTTCTTGAAATGGAAAGGCCTTGCTTCTCACTGGGGCCTGGATTTGCTCATCTGCCATGCAAGTACTGGCATAATAATAGCTAATCTGCATATGATAAATTAATAAAATAGATTTAAGTCTTGAAGAGGCAAAAAAAAAAAATAATCAAGGTACTTGGCTCTCTTTTATTTACCTCAGCTGAAAACAGTGGGGGGGGGGGATCCATGAGGAAACTAGTAACATTTACTGGAAGAGAAGTTCATGCGTGTGTGATGGATTCCCAGACCGTTTCTGTGGCAGCTGCATTTTAGCCGTATCTCTCCTGAAATGAGAGCCTGTCCTGTTCGCAGTGCTTTGCAGAGCTGGCTTTGTATGCAGCCTCCTTCCTTTCAATATAATAATCCGAAGCTTACAGAGCTGCAAATAAAAACACAACTGGCGTAAGCCAGCATAGAAATTTCCCTGAGTCCACAGATGATCAAAATGATATTGTTGGAGAGCATTATTTAAGCTCATTCTCATCAGCGGTTACTCTAATTCTCAGTAGCTGCGGTGTAAAAGAGTTTGGGCAGATGTGCGGGCTGTGGAGTGGATGAGCTCTCCTGGATGGTGGGAGCAGGCGGGGGAGGCTGGGGAAGTGCCGGTGCCTGTTCCTACCTCCGTTTTCCCCAGCCTCCCATAGCAAGAGATTTTGATATTGCAGTCACTGCTGTGCCACCAGATCCGGCATCTCAGCTGGCTAATTTGTGCCAGTGCAGTTGCCTTGATTACGGCAGTAACTAGAGGCTGGTGGCAGGCTATATCCCAAATTTTCCCTGATTCACTGGTGGGTTTTGGAGACTTTTTGGAGGTCCTTGCTGCAACGCATGGCTGAGCTGCTGTCAGCATCGCAGCTACCTAGCTTGGATAGATCCATCTATAACACTGCAGCCACTGCAGAGACAGCTGAGCAGCAAAATACCAGGAGCTCATTTCTATCGTGGTGAGAGAGCCACACCGCCGGCTGGCTGGCCATTTCTAATCATGCAGTGAATATGACAGTAAACATTTTCCGCCTTACTTTGCTCCAGCGCTCAGCCCATTAGCAAAACACATGAAAATGTGGCTCTTTCATCCACAGGCCTCAAAAGCTGTAGCATTAATTATGTAAACTTCACGTCAGCTCTACGTGGTGTTGGCTTTGTAGCAAAACAAAAGCACAAAGGAGGTAGTTGTTTTGTGGGGTTTTTTTTTTCCTTCAGAGCCATATCGCTAGCCAATATCCCAGGCTGGCCTGCTGGCCCTGACTGAGAATGGTGTTTTGTTGTGAGGGGCTGTGAAATGCTGCCTCTGGAGATTATAGTCTAGAAAGTCGAGGAGTTAGAGGCAAACGAAGGATGGAGGAGAAACTCCTAACAATTAACTCTTGTTGTAAATATCTGTACTTGAAAAAGCTGTGCTTGTCTACTCAGGGAACTGACAAATCAGGTGAGCTATGGGCCCAAGGAAAAAACAGCTCAATTTTTAATATCAAATACTCTAAGCAGTAATCACAGTGAGCAGCTTACCAGCAATTCAGTCTGGAATATGTTTGCATTGCTTGTCAGATTATTTTGAGCTGTGGACATATTCATGGAAATTGTGATCTGTTTCAGGACAATTCACAAGCAAGCAAAAGGACTAAATTCAACAAATTGATTCCTCGCCACAAATAGTTCAACCAGAACTAGTTCCTCATGATAAGGTATTGCACATTTCTCATTTCTAACTGAAATAAATGTGCTACTATGCTATTGCATTGTTTATCACCAGAAATTTTGACTTCATAAATACTGAATCATGAAATTGAGATTGCATAAAACTTTCTGCATGTGGAAAAAAAGAGTCCTGCATCACCTGGACCCCCTCCTTTACTGCTCTTCCAGGGTGCCATGCTGTTCCTTGGAAAGGGAACAAGACTAGGAGAGCTTGTCATGTTTAAAAGTATATCCTTTTCCACTTGGACTTCTTGCTGACATTAATTGTGCATCCTTTGCTGTAATGCAATGACACAATGATTTTTTCAAATTCAAATGATTTTGAAAGATTGGAGGGAGGAATTTTTGCCCCAGATGCCCACTGAACTGTGGGCACCACCCAAGTGGTGCCAGTTATTAGCCAGTAGATACCAGTTATTAGCCAAACACTTATTCTGGTTTCATTTTCCCACAAGTCTGTTAGGAAAGATGTGTTTCGCAGAAGCAGTTACGTGTGTGGTGGCTCTTTGCATTGCGGCTCGTCTAGCCCATGATGACTTGCACCATGTTGAACCCAGTGAGTTCTCCTGCTTACCAGGCAGTTTTGCCTTGAAACTGTAACGAACAAGATCATTTATTGGAAGGCAGCCAAGTTGCATTTGCTGGAAGTGAAAGCCTGTTTTGGGGAAACGCAGTTGCTGGGCTTAAGTAGGTTCGGCCAAAAGTGCGAAGAGCTATTCTTGCCAGCGACATCCTTCCCCACAGTGGACAGAAATGAGCATTTAGAGCCTGAAGGGGACAAAAGATGCAGCCACTGACGCCATATCATCGCGAACCTGGGAGAGTCAGCTCCCAAGCTTAGGAGTCAAAAGAAATTGGTATGTCCATGACTTGTCCTTTCTTCTCCTACAAATCCAATGAACAAAACTTAAAACCCCGTTGGACAATTTCAGGTTGATGGCAAATTAGTGCCTGACTGCTGCAGGACTGGATTTTATCCGAAGAACATTTTGTTCAGATATAACACTGACAACAACTGTCTCGGCTGGGTTAGTAATTACACATAAATGCTTTCTCTTATGCTCCTATAATATTTGCATATTTCTGTTTGCACTGCTGGCTGCATTCAAGGGCTGTAGTATTGTGGGGAGGAATACGCTAACCAGCTTTTACCCAAAGGTCAAGTTTACATCATGAAAGACTATGATTTTCACTTACTTTTAACCCGCTTGTATGTTCCCTTTCGGTGTCCCAAGCCCGCTGATACCCGGTGGGCCTGCTTTCAGCCCAGTGTCGCTTTTGGAAACAGCTCACATCCCTCCAGAATTGTTGCTCAGTGTGGTGGGTTGTTTTTTTTTTTTTTTCTCCCTTGGCTCTCCAAACGTACTAAAGTGTCATTAAGACAAATGGCAAACATTTCTCCTTTTCTCACATCTGTCAAAACTTCAAAATCTACTTTCATGACATTTCACACAGCATTTTTTTACGTACCACTCAAAGGACATAGAATCCTAATGCGCCTTGCTTCCATGATTTTCATCTGCCACATGCTGCTGCCCCTGTATAATAAATTAACAAAAGGGAAAAGGGGGAACAAGTGCTATGAACAGCTGTGGGGTGGGAGGAGTGGGAGAGAGAATTGGGTTGGTACCCACATAGGATTTGGAGACACGCTTTCAATGAAGCGTCCATGTACTACCACCAAGATGACATGCTCCAGAGCACCTGAGCAGAGCGTTTCCTCAACCTGCACCCCACCAGCAAGGAGGCTGAGCACCTCGATAATAAAGAAATGAGTCACCAAAGGAAAAACTCTTTAAGAGTTAGGAGCAGCTTTGCATTTCCAGTGTCAGCAGAGAGTCAGAAAACAAAAGGGCCTTCACTTTTGGCCCTTAATTTTAAAAGTAATTCGTTGTTTCTGCAATCGCATACTTGGCCTGCAAATGTTAACTGATGTGCTTGCTTTTACTGTCTGTAAATGTACTATCTGCTATGTAATAGTTTCTAATGGGAGAATGAGAACACTAATTTTTTTCATCAAAAACAGAAGGAAAAATGTACCAAAAATTGCCTCCTTTATGGAGGAAAAAAAGTGGGCAGCCATTTCTCTGAATTCAAGGCTGGGAAGCTATTGGTGCTGGCAGCTCAGGTTCTTCCCTGTTAATCACCGCAATACAAATAGTAGCCACCTCCTTCCCATCCTCTGGGCAGGCAAAATACATCTTCAAATGGACTGACTGGCCCGTAATAGCTTGGATAACAGCAATACAGTCAATAAGATGCTGGGCAAGTCTCTGTTAGTTTGTCAAAGGCCACCCGTAAGCAAAAGACCGATTTTCAATACAAGAGGTGCTGAGGAATGGCTCTGCTAGCAGCAGTCTGAAAGTACCCAGGAATTATGCAGGGCTTCTGCTGCTAGAAGAGAGTATTTTACCTTCATTATAGGATACCAACAGAATCACAGAATGGTAGGAGTTAGAAGGGACCTCTTGGAATCATTTAGTCCAATATCCCCTGGCTAAAGCAGGTTGCACAGAATCACGTCCAGGTGGGTTTTGAAAATCTCCAGAGAAGGAGACTCCACAACCTCTCTGGGCAGCCTGTTCCAGTGCTCTGCCACCCTCAGCAGCCATAGTTGCAGGATGTTTGGTTATCCATCTTCAGGATACTAACTCTTCCATCTGGAGATGGCCTGTACTGTTAATTTTGTAGAAAATGTGGAACTTGGAGTTGGTACTACACAAATAAAAAGAAATGAAATAATAATGTTTGTTGTCAGGATAGGGCACACAATCATTGAAATGCCCAACAAATGGTCCTTAGGCGTTGGTAGACCATGTAGTGTTTCTGGTTTAGACCAGAAAACGTCATAAATGCCAGTACTGTCAATGGTACCAAAATGGCCAATAAAGAAAACTACATCTTGTTATTTTCTTGTCAGCCTGTTTCAGTTTTAACCTGGTGTGGCAGGACTCATATATATATATATATAAAAAACATATGTAATAATATTTATGTATATAGTGGTGCTGTACATACATGCATGCATCTTTCTATAGCCCTAATAGTGGACAGTGCCCTGTGTCCATATGAGCAGCACAATGTGCTGATGGCAACATGGCAATGACCCTTTGTGTTGCTTCACAGTAGGGGAGGGGAGGAGACCATCGCTTCCAGGTGACTTCCAGCCTTGTGGGATCACTGGTGCCTCGTGGCCCCTGCCCAAATCACCACGAGCCTTATAAGTGGCCTCACAGGTCTGAGGCAGATGAGCCCTGGAGCCTCCTTCCTGCCTGAGGTGTGATGCACAGAGCAAATTACCTTGCGCTGCCTCCCCTGAAGCCAAAGTTCAGCTTCCTCCAGCAGCATCAGCCAGCAGGAAGCCTAGATAATAGTTTGACATGGTAGGTGTCAGCACAGAGAAATGTGCTTCTGCCTCGATATGGAGCCTTGTACAGGCTTTCTAATATATTTTCAGAAAGTTTCCAAATGAAGCAGATACAGCAGAAACTGATGAAAATTTGATTTCACTTGCAGCGGGGGAAAGGGAAGAGCAAGATGGGTTAATGTACTTCAGAGAAGAAGATCCTCCAGGAGGAATGTTTACAGGTAGTCACCCGCCCTACTTTTACCTTTCATGTTGGATGTCATCTTTTACTAAATTGCCAAGATTTTCATTCACATCAATAGGAGCTTCGGAGTGCTCAGACTTCAGGAAATCAGCGTGTATTTGGGGGCCTTAAATCTGAACTTAGCAGAATAGTTTTGTGTTTTTTCATATGAGTGGCAAAATGTAAATTTCCTTGGTGCAACGTTCACTCATTATCGCCGAATCAAAGAGCAGTCTCAGTTCCTGCTGGCATCCTATTTAACAAAAAAATAAAAATCTCTTCCGTTGCAGACGTACGTTGCTATGTGAATGGATGATGCTGCCTCAATGTTCATGTCTCACATTCAGGTTGATTAGCTGTCCTATTTTAGGACTGTTTGCATTAGGCAATAGGCTAGTAAAATCATTAGTGTGCAAACAAAAGTAGGTCTTTAACCTTAAGAATTAAACATATAAAACATGATTAAAATGATGGAGGTTTATAGAAATGGGGAAAACTGCATGAACTAGGTGAGACACAATGGTTTGAGGCAGATGAGCTTCACTGGGGATAAATGACAGGGCTGAAGCGCACAAGTGAAAATAATCAGAACTCCTGTGTAAAGTGACGCTGATGTATTCTGAATGTCACATTACACTGCACAGTGCTATGCTTGCTCCAAAAAGGCTCTTTAATTATAGTTGCTCAAGCCTTAAAATCACAAAACTCAAGAACAGTAGAGGTGGGCGCCATTTAAGCAATATAAATCATATTACTGAAGATGTGGTGCAAATGGGAAGTTCATCTCCTAAATAGTTTAGCAAGACTTACCTGTGATATTTAATTATCGATGCATCTATTTAAGGTTAACAGTGGGAAAGTTTAAAGGAGGGGCTTCTAAAAATTTTTATGAAAACTATTAGCTTTTTAAAATATTTCTTTCTGCTTTATCTTCCCTTTCCAATCTTTGCATAGTAAATTGCTTTCGGTTGGTTTTTTGCATACCAGCCAGTTTACCTACTCTCCCCATGCTGTTGTCAAGGGTGACAACCTGTTCTGGAAATCTCTTCCTAATTATCAGCCCTTCCCAAGGATCTGCAAAAGAGGGCAACACCCTCTAACTGATGTCCAAGTTCAACAGTCCCAGGGGAGCAGGAGCACCTTGCATGGGGCTGAGGAGGCAAGGCTGAAGGTACTTTTCAGGTTTTGCCATAGGGGTTGGGATGGCGGTGTGTCAGCCATACGTTGCAATTTGGCAGGCAAAAATTACTTTGGCAGTTTCATCCTCTCCTTCCCCTTGCCTGTCAGAAAGGGGATTCCCTCAGGTATCACTAGAGACATCTCACACTTGGATACAGGTAAACAGGAGAAGTGTGCAAGCCAAAACTTAGATCCTGAATTAAATGAGGAAACTCTGCCCATGTTGGTTTGAGTGTCCTGGAGAGGCCAACCTGGGCCTTTTTTGGCTTTGTAAACTGCTGGCCTAGCTATTTCAGCTAAAAATAATTCTTTCCTTGAGAGCTTTTCTCCCACAGTTTTCTTTTCAGGAGTTGGCACTGAATAAAGTAGCTTAAGAAAAAAACCCACAAAATGGGGCAGAATTTCAAGCCAAAAAACTGAAAAGCCCACTTAAGCTGTGGCCACACACAGTCACACGCTCCCAGCTGTCCTGGGATCCCGCAAAGTGTGCTGCCTGCTTTACTCTTGATGTTTTCTTTCTTTTAGGTGGTACGGATGCGTTCATTAGTAGACCTCTGAAGAATGATTTTAGATCTGACACTACCTCAGCCGCCATCTTCTTTCACACCCTCCTACGCTTTTCCTATGCCAGGCGTTCCCATGGGTTTATTGGTATAAGGCTGGAAGGGCTTCGCTGTGCTGCCAAAGCACTTTGGTACTTCATAGCCAGGATCTCGAGGATTCATCTGGCCAGGCTGTTCTCCTGGGATGCCTCCTTGGCTGTCCTGCAACTCTGTTCCTTCCAACATTCTTCTTCATAAAGGCAGAGTTGACCTACCTCTGTGCAGCCAAGCTCTAAAAGTTCCTTGTCATTTTGGGGAATAGCCAAATTACCATTGTCTTCAGCCAAGCTCATCGCCTGCTTAGGAAAGTTCAAGGGCTGGGTACGTGGATTTAGAGGCGTGTCACCTTTGCAAAAAGTGTTTTGCAGTTATGAAGAAAGTCATAAATATCACAAGTGATGATTTGGCAAGCAAAAAGAGCTGGGTTCTTTAAATAAACTGTTAGCAACAAAAATCTGTGATCAACACAGATATTTATTGAGAGAAAAGCATGAATGAAAAAATGAAAGAGTATTAGTTCTAAATGAAAGTGTTTTCTTGGCAGATCCACAAGCAAAGATTAGAAAAAATGTAACATTAGTGGCAAAGTATTAGAAATTAATCAGTTTTCTTAAACAAAAAAAAAAAGATACTGAAAAGTATGTGAAATGTGAGGATA
Organism: Chionis minor; assembly: GCA_013398295.1. Lineage (NCBI taxonomy): Eukaryota > Metazoa > Chordata > Aves > Charadriiformes > Chionidae > Chionis > Chionis minor. The sequence continues at coordinate 78,482 of VZSF01009554.1, forward strand.
AAAATGCTTTTTAGCATCATGGTGCCCTACCACATTCCCCACAAGCAGAGGATGTGTTTGTCAAAGGCATCTAGACTTATGTTCTCAAGAACAGCTGGATATATGTGCCATAATTTACTAATAATGAGCAAGAATGTGGTATTTCAAGTGTATTATGTTACATGGAGGTAGACGTTTTGAAAATTGTATTGTAGCTGTTCGAAATTAACTGAATGATCCCCCTCTCACTGCTCAAAAGGTAGAGTAACTGAACGGCTTTCTCCTGTTTGCCTTTGCCCATGGGGATACTCATGGGCATCTTGTGGCTTCTGATTTTTAGGTGAGGCACTTCTTGTGTGGAGGGGGAAAACCAGAACTCTTTCCTGAATGCCTGCTTTCATAAAGCATTGGCTTTGCCTGTCACCCAGTGACAGATGTTAAAAACTCCAGAGAACCATTTTGGATGATCGGCATCCCAGGATGCATCTGCATGAGTGGCTCTGTGATCAATGCACGCTATTTTTTAAATTTTTTTTTTCTTTTATATTTTGTTTAGCCATAAGCCTTCTCTGCACCCACACTTGGAATATTGCACAGTGGAGTAGCATACAAGAAATGGCTTCTCTCTTGGAAAACCAACAGTTCATTTTAGTTGAGAAACCTGGAGCCGTGCATAAGCGCTTATGCTCACTCAGTCTCTCTCACTTCCTTTTTTTTCTTTTTAATATCTTTCTGCTCTTATAGTGCCAAAGGAAAAATTCAGTCAGAGCTGAGTCTCTGCACAAAATACAAGAGGTATGCTGGAGTCCCCTGCTGTGCAGGGAAGAAGCATCAGCTGATTGATCCACCATGTCATTTTACCTTCTCCCAAGATTTCACAGCCTTAAATGTCTTTGTCTGTAAAGATCCTAAAGCAGGTGTAAATATGATTGAGGTTTTACACTGGAAGAGAAAATCAAATGTAAGCTTTAAGGGAAAGAGGTGTGTGCGTGGAAGAGGCAGTAGCTGGATTCATAGGTGTCATTTCTGGATCCGAGAACATACTTGCATTTTGCGACTTTGGAGACCTGTGAGTGAGAGGCTTTGAACGTCTTCCCTTCTCCTTCTGATGAGTCGCAATTTACCACGTTTATGTCCTTTTTGTTTGGAAAATGCTCGCTGCTGTGTACGTCGCACATGCTACGCTGCATCCTTGCAGCCACAGCCCTTTGTGCTCGGCGTTTGCAGATGGATGGCTTTTTCCATCATACATCACGGCTGTGACAGCAGACTGATGATCTACAACTCCGAGCGCTGTAGCTCTGATGATGTGGCTGTGGCTGTAGTAATAATGTGGGCCTACTCCAGGGACAGCAATGCTGTATGGGGTTTTTTTAAAGGTGATGCAAAAGGCTTAAATCCCCTCTTGTTTCCTATCTGCCTCCCTTCCCAAAGCTGTTTCAAGTCCCAGATCAATGGGAAAAAAAAAGAAAAGATTAATCCATCTTCTGCGGAAATATCATCACTGGTGCGAGACAGCTCACTGATTTAGATGCTGGACAGGATATCACAAAATCAAGCTTTGTAAAGACAGAATTGGGCAGAAATGCAAAGGAAAGTCTGACTTTCGGATCTCTTACTCTGACAGGTAAATATTGTCATATCGGAAGCAGAACAAACTTGTCTTCTGTGTAGCTGCAGTTTGATCGACTTTTGCAGTTTTTCCATAGCCTCATATCTCTAGTCTTCATTAAAACCGCAGATCCTGGAAGCAAGGGAGTTTGTTAAATCACATCTTTCCTAAGTAAATAAGCATTAAATTCTTTGAAAGAAAACGTAAACTCTTCAAATCATGACACTAGTCACCCACGGAGATCCAGAAATAAAAAGGTCAAGCAAAAAACCTCGCATTTTATTATTATTGTATTTCCTGGGTTTTAAACCATTCCACTGATTTAGGGTTGAGTCATGATGTTTGATTGCTTGGGGGTAGTAACAATACCAAATTTAGATCCTCAGCTGGCAGTCTCGCTGCAGGCTGGCAGCTGGTGGTGCCAAGCCAGAAACCAAACTCTTTTCTCTCCATCTCCCAAGTGCATTAACCAGAAATATACTGCCTGCTTTTAATAGCCTGGGTGGCCCGAGTTCTGGAGCTGCCTGTTTGCTTGCAGATCCCAATCCTTCTGCTGCCCCTACCAGCCAGGGAAACAGTGCCTTCATCTGAAGCCCAGACAACCAAAAGGACCTGCGCCGACTTCAGCAAGATTCAACTCAAGCCCAAGCCTCGTGCGTTGCAGAAGAGTTGTGAGTACTGCCTGGGCACACTGATGGAAACAGTGCAACATGCTTTTCTTGCGGTTTTTATCACTTTCTAAAGCATATATTTTACCTAAGGCCAAAAGTTTTTTAAAGGTGAACTTGAAATCAGTCTCTGGATTAGTGAAAGTGAAGTCATTACACCTTTTCTCTGGGAAACAAAACAAAAAACATCCCTGCTAGTGTTAATTGACTGACAACTGTGGCACTGAAAAGGAAAAAGCACCTCAGGTGACCTGACCCCCAGCTCTGGCTGAAGGACAGAGGAGCTCCTCGCATGTCCTGTACACAAACTCCTTCCTTTTCTAAGTTGCCACCCTAATAATGTAGTAGTAGTACAGAAAAGGTAAAGGATGGGGTTTGTTTGCCCATATGAAGCAAACTGCATCTTGCGGTAACTTACTTCGGCAAGCAAGGAGTATTCCCCAAACGCCATTGCATTGCTAGGTTGCATGTGGTCAAGATGAAACATGCTGTGTTGTGTGTTGGCTCCAGGGGCGTCAGCTTTCTTCTAACCCAGCCGTTTTGCAGCCCCAAGGCTGCTTCCCTGTTGCTCACAGCTGGAGAAGGTCAAGCCTCGTCCAAAATGTCTGCCCACACCCGCAGAGAGTCATTTGGGATTTACAGCAGCCATGCTGTTTCCCTGTGCCCTCTGAGGACAGGGCAAGAAGATCCAGGAACTGCCTGAGTCTGGCAGCAGTCCCCAAGTGTGTGCTGCAGCCAGGTGCGAGGAGGACCAGCTGCAGGTCTGTCTCTCTCAATCCCTGGTGAGAAGACCCACCCAGGAAGAAAGGACGGAGCAACTTGACCATCCATATCATAGCTGACCCCACTGCAGCAAAAACCTCTGCCCCATTGCTGAGACACTCTTATCTGAATAGTTTCTAGCCCTCCTACATAGTCTGCACTTTCTGGGCACACTTCTTCTACTCCAAAACCCTTCAGGTGAGGGGACGTCCTCACTTGGGGAGTTGGCCATGACCTCCAGCCTGGCTGCTAGAGGATTGCTCAGATGGTTTCCCCGCTGCCTCTGCTGGGCTGGTATGTGGTCCCTCCTGGCATCTCTGCCGTGGTGGCTGCTGTCCCACTCCCCTGGCAGATTGCTGTGTTATCTGTTTGGCCTTGGGGAGCTTTGCCTAATATTTTAACGTAATTTTTGCCTTCTGGAGTTAAAACCCATTAGTTCTCATTCTGTCCTCACTGACTAATGAGAATTAGTCCCAATCCTCTTTATAATGTCCCTTAACGTGCTTGTAGACAGTTATGTGTCCCTTCAGCCCTCTCTTCTCCAGTCTGAACATGCCTTTTTCTCACAGGTCTTATTTTCCAAATCCTTTATCACCTTTGTTTCTTCCTGTGAGCTCTTCCCAATTAATCTTTAAAAAAAATGTGCCCCGCACCAAACACAGTGTGCCACTGCCACTGTTGCTGAAGGAGAGCAGCACAATTAGTATAATTATCTCGCCTGGTTTTCCCACAGCTCTGCTATTAACCATTTTATTGCTGGGGCACCTTGTCCAGCTGGCAGCATGCAAATCCAACCTCCTCCGGTGCGCAGGTCGCTGCAGGGTTTGCCTGGCTGGCTGTTCAGCTGGGAGACATTTTGACGAGCTCCTGCAAAGGCAGATTCCGCTTTGCAGGCAGAGTCCCATCCCTGCCTTTGGGCAGACTTAGGCTTCAGAGAGTGATGTGGAAAGTATTGTAACTCAGGAAAAGCCCTGGGGAGCCCCTGCCCCAAAAAGGCTCAAGGCGGCGGGTGTCTCCAGGAGGAGCTGGTGGCAGGAGGCTGGTGGTCTGACAGGGGGACCGCTGGCCACGTTGGAGGCCGGCCCGGGCAAACCCAGCAGCTGCAGCGATGCCTCCCTGGTGTGCCTGTGGGGCAGCAGGGACGCAAGGCGCAAAGGCTGCAGAGAACTTGCCGCCTCCAGCGGCTGGCAGAGAAGTTGGCTTTGAAATGGCAAGGTCTGCAAGGAGAGTTCATGAAGCGCTGCCGCCCGGTCGCAGCCGTGGCACCCAGCAAAGCCCATCTGGGTCGGCTGGATGTTGCATCTGCCAACAAGCAGCGCTGCTGGCTTGTGTTGCTTGTAGGGTTTTAACGGTGACCTCTAGATCCTATAGTGAAATGACACTCTTCCCAGCATTTTCTATTGCCATGCTACAGCGGTGCGTTTCACTGTTCTCCATGCTGAACGCTGACTTTGTTGAATCTCAGTAGATTTCTTCAATTTATCTCCCAAACCCCACGTTACACTTTAATCCTGTCCTTCTTGATATTTGCATATCCTCCTTGGTTTGAATGGTACCTAAATAGGGGCTTGCTCTTAAAGGCATGGACAGATTTGCATGTCTGACTATGCCAAGAACTGCTAATGAAAATACCAGTGAGCATGGGGGAATAAACTCGCCACCTGTGGAGCCTTGTTTGGCATCCTCGTTCAGCCTAATAAAGAATCATTCATGTTTAATTGCTACATTTGATTGTTTAATTACAGTTATTTTACATGCCATCTTGTAGTTTTGTCTTGGCTTTAGACGCTATCTGCTACCTTACTCTTTTTGAATAGTGAATTGTACTGTAATAGAAAATTATTTTAGTCAAAGAATTAGAACTAGGCCTTTAAATTGTAATCAGGATTTTAAAAAATATCTGTTCATAAACCCCTTTCTATTTGATATTGTGGTGGAGATTCAAATCCAGGCTTTTTTCTGTGCAACAAGAGTTATATGAATAACTCTCAAATTCTCTTGCAGGGCCACAATGTGAGTAGTCTCATCTTCTCACTGAAGTTTTATCAAATTAAGTTTACTTTGTTTAAATGCCAATTCATTTTAACCACCGCAAGATTTCTTTGTACAGGCTTAACTTGGCATAAAATTAGTTTATTGCAGGTTCACTTAGTTGGGCAATGTTCTGACTTCAAATCAATACGAATCTGTCCTAAACCTCAATAAGATGGTCTGCTTGCAAACCTGGCACCTGTTTAACTAAATGAATGGAAAGGAAACAAGGAAAACTCCTCTGCTTCTTCTTCTGTGTCTTTTTGATGCTCCCATCCTGTAACTAAACAGTGAAGAAGTATCTACCAGCTTGGAGCCCCGGGGCAGCCCCTTGCCTTGCTAGCTGGTGGGTTTCTCTCTGTGAGAAGGTCTCAATGAGCCTAATTTCCAGGACAGGTGTGGATGGCCTCTTCAGGTTAATGACAGACCTATCCTGGGCAAACGTCTTTGTCACAGGCTCAGCTCACCAATGGCAGTCTGGCTATGAACTGTCTGCCCTTCCCTTTCACTTATCTTTCAACAGGGCAACTATTATTATTTAACTAATGTGCTGAATGACTTCTTCCAGAAGAATTATATGCCTCCAGGTCATCTGCATCTTTGCATTTCTGTAAACCCTACCATGTCACCTGCAGGGGGGACATCACTGTACAGGGAGCAGTCCCTAGCTCCCCTCTTCACTCTCCCAGCAGGGCGAGGTGTTGCTGCCTTGCTCCGAGCCCCCCTGGTCTTGCTTCTCACCTCGTGCCTTGGAGCGTGTAGGCTCCCTGCCCGCGGACTCCCATCCATGGGAGCATGCTATGCCCCATCTTGCTGGTATGTGCCTATTTGTCCTTTCTGATCTGCCCAGCATTTCGTCAGTCACTGCTCCTGGGGTGTGGGTCTCTGACAAACCTATGTAGAAGAAGCTGAAGAGATACCCAGGCCATTTAAGGTCTACAGCAAAACCATCTATCTTTTCTATCATCTTTTCCTTCAACCTTGTGATCTTCCCAAGCCTTTATGCCAACAAGCAAAATCCTCTTGCATTTTCCAGTCCCCTCCTCCATTGGACAGTGGCATTCCCCACTGTGGTACCATCTTCTCTGCCACAGAAACACGTAACCACACAGTGCTCCACCCCTCCCACGTCCAAAAATAAAAGACGGGGTGATTGCAAGTACCACACATGGTGTCTTGCTTTGCCTCTGGCTTGCTCACCAGGAAGAAAATTTCTCAGTGCTTAAACTCTCCTCTTAGACGAGTAAAGACAAATTGCTCTTTGTATGCCCAGGCAGCTGCAATGGCAAAGGCTGCACCGATCCTCCTTGCATCAGGCTGCAATGAAACACCGCAGCGCGGGGAAATGTGCCCGTCATAGACGGTGCTCTGACTTGCAACACTCACTACTCATAATTTTAGGTATTTTACTTGGACCATTTCTATGTGGCCAATGTTGATACAGGAGAAGGGCTTCCCTTTTACTCCTGCTTTTATTCCTTCTCCGCTAATGCCTATATCTGCCTTTAAGCTGGTTGCCTGGGTGCTCTGCCCATCCAGAAGAGACTAGACTTTCTCAGACTAGTCTTTAACTATGTTGTTTAATAGGAGAAAACTTTAGGACATTAGTAACTGGTGCCCAGAATTTAAAGAAAAAAATATGGAGAAGGCATTTATCAAATCACGTAAAGAATGAATCAATTCAAGGCATTGCATTGTGTGAGGGTTCTCCATAAGAAAGAAAGGAAAAAAATAAGCGAGCTGAAGAGCTGCAGGACAGTTTAATGCTAGTTATTTACCTGCTTGGAAGTCCTAAGGGATTTCCTAGTGGATGCATCTTGAGCTGATTCCCAGGAAATTCTTCCCTTGCTTTTACCACTGCCTTGCCTTTCCCCTTCTCACCTTGTACAGCTAAGAAATTACATGCCACCTGAGTGCTTTTTTTCAGGATAATTTCAGCTACTTCTTGTTCAGTTAAGATTTTTGAAAAGATCAGGCTCATGTACTCAAATCCATTTGAAGTGCTTTGGAAGAATGTGGCACAGGAATACTAAATCATTATTCATCATTTGACCAGACATGAAAATAATCCACGCTCATAACTAGTTTCTTAAAATGGCCAGTGTAATTACTAATATGTGTAAAAAGGAGGTAGGAAACAACTAGTATTTCTGCAGACAAGGAGCATCTTACTGAGACAAGGCTACAGTGAAGCAGGCAATTTTCAGTTCTTTTTCAGCAAGCTTTCGACATCCTTTCTTGCCTTTGCACTCATAGAAAGCCAATTTTCCATGTCCCTGCTACACGCAAAATGGGGCAAGATTTTAAAGATACTGCTCTACGCCATCTGACTCCAGCAGACTAAAAGAAAAATGAAGTTCAGCACTTAACTGATCCCTTCGCAATATTTCAGGGTAAATTAAAAATCAAAATGTCAAGAGGTTCAATATGTCAGTGGGCCTTTTGACAGAGCAGCCACTTTGAAGCCTAAATGGGAACTGTGCTCTTTTTAAAAACCAAAACCAAATGTGTGCAGCTGCTGCTCTGTTTCCAAATTCATGTCCTTAATCTTTGTATTTCTTTTGTAATAAAATTAGTAAAATATTCTGGCTGCTGTTCTACTTATTCTCAGCGCAGAAAACGTCCATTTCATAGAACAGCTCCCTATTTATTAGGATGGCTATTCTTCATTATCTGCATTAAGGTAAAGCCTGAGAATCTCACAGTCTGCCTTCTTGCACTGAGCAGAACTATATTTGCTGCCCACAGTGTGTTTATCTTGCCTGGCCTCAGCAAATCATTTTTTGTTTTGCCATCTCAGTTTGTGTTTGTAAAACAGGAAAGATAATAAATGATAATACTTACCTTCTTCACGGAGATGTGGTGAAGATTAATTAGTTCTTGTTTATACAAAGATTGGCAATAGTGATCTGCAGGTTTGCAAAACACTAGAGTGATTGCTATCGCTGCTGCGCTTGACAAAGAAGCACAGTCAAGGACAGGAGCCGGTGCCACTGCAATCATTTACAGGACTGATGATATATGTGGCCTTGAAGAAAACTCCCCAAAACCTTCTGCATCTGCACCTAAACTGAGGAGGAAAGGCGTACCAGGACACTCAGAAGTGGAGTTTGCAGAGCGGTGTTTGCAGGATCACCGTGGCAGCCCTGTCCCTTAGCATCTCAGCAAAAGCAGTGTTACCGAGCAGTAAGGGGCTGATTTTGTCTTGTTGGAGCCTGCTAGTGCAACCATGTGCCATTAGCATGTGACAAGAGGAAAGATGTCCAGGTATCGTGAAGAAGTTCACCACCCTCCATGGTCCATGCTCCCCCAGTCTCCTCAAAGGGGACCATGGGCGTGGGGCTCAGCCCAGCATGGGACTGGTGTTCTGAACAACACCAGGAGCAGCCAAACAGCTCTGAAGGTGCTTCCTGCTGCCTGACGGGCTGCTCCTCGCTCAGCTGTGTGTGCCCCACTCTTGGCCAGTCAGTGTGGGCTGCCGTGGACCTTGCATTGCAGCCCACGTCAAGCAAGGTGCTCATTTGCCACTTCGGCCGTGGCACCCCTGTGGTCTCCATAGCCATCTGCCCCCACCGCAAACCCTTCAGTCAGCTGGAAGAGGCACACAGATAAGCAATCTGAACTGCTTCCTCAGTAACCTCCTAGATAGGCAGCATTAAACTCCTCCTGAACTTTGCTATGGATGCAGTGACGGACTTCACCTCTCCCACTCACGTGCGCCTTCCCCATCAGTCGCTGCGTACGCCTGTTGTGCCATGGCAAATTGACACCTTTGGCGCTCAGCCTGCCGCGTTAGTTAGAGCCTCGCAGGCTGTCCAGTCAGCAGGTTAGGCTATTTTCATAGCCATGCATCAGCAGCGAAATGGGATTTTTTTCCACACAGCTGCCCGGTTTGTTCTCGTAGGTGCTTTTGAGCACGGCCGGCTTTCTGCCCGAGTTTGCTGCAGGCAGGGCTGTCTCTGCACGAAAGGACAGGAGGCTGTGCCGGCCTGCACGCCTTGTCCTCTGCCTTTCATCCCCATTCCCTGCAGCTTTCCATAAGTTCCAGCTGCTGCTTTTTGCCTTCCTCAGCAGTTCCTTGCTGCCCTGACAGCCGCCCCTGCCCTCCCATGCTGCTGCAACGCCTGCGGCGAGGAGGAGACGTGGCACATCCAAAGATGATGACGCAGCACAGGGCGAACTCCCCCTGGGCAAAGCGGGGTCTGCGGCCGGCGATGGCCGGGCCTGGGCGCTGCGGGTTGCTGAGAGAGCGGGCGGGATTTTTCTGGCTGAAGCCGCACTGTGCCGGTGGCCGAAGTGGCGCAGGCGACCTGCCAGAGCTGGGCAATGGGCAACACTGGTCCCCGCACAACTTGTGACTGCTTTTGTCACATCATCCAGTGACGCATGGCTAGGATTTTGGGGGTTGATTTTTCTACTTCGGCAGAGACCAAAACACTCAGTCAAGGAGAGGTGAATTTAGCAGAACATGTGTGAGATCTGGGACACTGATATCACAGCTATCGTGTTGACCAGCCAGTCCCCAGACTGGGTGATGGGTCCATCCTTGAATGACTGGGTATTACAGGGTCCCTGCAATCCCAAGATCTTACTCCGTGCTTCTTTACTTACAGCTCTTACTGCGTAGCTACGTATTTGTGCTGGCCCTCCTCTGTTAGCCTTGTTTCTGCTGCACACCTCCCTAGGTACAGGCTACAGCCCTCTCAATAAAAAATGCAGCCAACACCGACTGTTCAGTAACTCCTTGTAATAGAAGCAGCACTGATAGAACTTCCCTGTTCTGTAAAGATATAAATTCTCAGCAAGGTTTTTTTTAACAGCAGAGGTTCGGTTACTATGGTGGACAGTTATGCCATTAAGGTCAAAGTCTACAGGTTAGATTGTGCAAGGCCAAAAATGCATGCCGTGTGATTTCAGGCTATAAACATCCATTTAGTGGTGTGAGCTTAAAGGAAGGCAGTATTTGGGGCGATTTGCATTGCAAACTATATGCAGGTGACAGTGCAATATGATGGGAGATGTTATTACTGAGATTAGAATTTACACTTATAGCCTAAATTGGGATCGTATTTGTCTGAGAACCGATGGTACCCTGGAAAAAATTACTAAAGATCTGATAATTTAATATTGACTGCGTCCAGTAAATATCCCTTTAGTTTCCTATTTCCAGCTAAGATTAATTTTCTGATCAAAGAAAATTTGATCAGAACTGCATAGACAGTGCAATAGCAGTGATATTACATGGCTTGAGGATATGTGTTGTGCCTTTGAATCTCTACAGGAAAGCCAGCCAGGAGGGGATGATGATGGCTTGTGGTAGAAGCTCTGTAAGAAATAATAACTCCTCTTTGGGTTTGGAAAGGAGTTATTTTTATGTATTTCTTTTCCACCGTCAATCAGAGAAGTCCTTTCCTCACTTTGAAAGTGCAGGCAGTCTTTGTTTTATGCCTCTAAAACTCTTAGGATGCTTTTGGTTGAACCCTGTCCTAATTACAATTACTGCTATTTTGATTTCTTAAAAAAAGACCAGAAGCAGAGATGAACGCTACCGCACCATTTGTTTTGGTGTTATAAACTATGTTAACAAGATTAATCTCTGTCCTCCCATGTTTCTGCCCTGTCCAGTGTGACAGATAGCCCCCTTGTCTTTGCCCTCCCACTTCCATCTATTCCTGCTACATCAGCTTTTCCCACCACAGGTGGAGCGGCTCACCCACACCAGCTCTGAATGGTTTCTGGTTAGCCCTTCACCAGTCATTTTGCAATATCGCCTTCCTTGCTCCTCTACCAGCATCGCATTAAATATTCTCTGCTTCACAGTGCCTGTTAACTGGATGGTTTGCTACTAATATCTGGCTCTGAATGGAGACATCTTACTCGGAGTATTCCCAGCACCATCTGCTGCCTTTCTTTATTTCCATTTCTAGAAAGGATTTCGCTGATATCTGAGAAGCAGGGGAAGAATCTGGATACGGTTGACACAAATCCCAGAAAACATTTGTCTGTTTGTCTTGTGCGCTAATTAGCACAGACTTGGTCAAAAGTGTTCTGAACTTTTATTTATTTATTTTACTCATTTCTACAGCATCTATCACCATGACAGCAATGTGCTTCAACGGCAGGAAATTAAAACACATAACGCAGGCAGCTAATCAAATGCAGAAGCAAACAGAAGAATTTTGCACAGAGCCCTCAGTGTCGCTACGGTCCCGCTTTGACAGGCAGTTGAGTTTCTCTTTCTGCAGGAAAAAAAAGATGTTTTGTTTGTTTCAAATTCCCTTTTCCCTTGGAAGCATAAACGTGAAATTACTCTATCTTCCTCTGTTGGGATGTCTTATTTATTTTCCTGCTAGTGGCTGTTAAAGTAGATGATATTTAATTATTTCCTGGGTTTAATTCATGGGTTGAACAGTTCAGCACGGGGATTATGGTAGGACTGGTGTGGACCATCCTGCGCTGCTGAGGTGCAGCCTGGTCTTGGAAGCTTGGTTGCCTTGGCCAGGATCCATCCCCCCACAGCCAGCCCTCTGTGCCATGCTGTCTTTTGTTAGCAGAGCCTGCCCAGGGCTGGGCAGGTCTCTTCGCACCAGCAGGGGCTGAATGCCGTCTGGAGGCTCCCCGGGTGCAGCTCACTTTTCCGGCAGGAGCGGGTGAAAGGGCAGCCATCCAGCTTGGTCCCGTGCACCGAGCCACCTGCTCAGCCAGGCAGCTCGGCTGGTAGGAGCTTTCAACATCTGGGAAGACCTGCTGAGCAGAGAAAAGAGGTTAAACCTGCCTGGGAAAGAGGGACACTGAGCTGTGTTTTATTGCTTCTCCTTTGAGGCAGCAGGTACCAGAAGGAAGGGATTTAGAGCGTGTTGCAGTGGTTAGGAGTCACCGAGCTAGTGAGTGGTTAAGATTAAATCATTCACTTAAATGAAGAAAGACTGAACCAGGACAAAGGCATGAGGAAGGAGGGCATGTGCACCGGGGCCACAGGAGTCACGATCGTGAGGATGTGGGGCCAGGACCGGGTCAAAGGAAAACCCAGAAGGAAAATAATTCCATGTAAATCTCTCAAATCTTTGAGAAACATTTGCTTTGCAGTATCCAAACTAGATCTGTTGTCTGGGATTAGTGAAGATTTTTTTATTTTAGGGGTGTTTGAACACAAGTGTTATGGCAGTTCCCAGCATGTCATGATTTTTCTCCAAATTTCCCCTTCTGGGCTGCAGCCAGTTCCTGTCTCTGCAGGTTGCACCCTCTGCCATGGGCATCATCCACACACAAACCCAAACCCCTCCAACCCCAGCACGGGCAATAACGAGTGCCCAGTTGTCAGGTCAGCTGGTTGATGGTCACATGTGAGTACTAGAGTTAGGACTAAAACTTTGCTCATCTGATGCCCTTCACCTTAGTCACCAGGCTGTGTGGCAGGATGCTCACGTCCCTCTTCGGCACGTGCTTTGGGAAGTGGCTAGCCTATAGTTGAGGTTTATATTTATGACTGCATTTACATGTTTGGGTGTGACGTACAGTTGTGTGATCAGAGTAGTGTTTTGGTCATCAGGTGTTTAGATAATTGCCATGTTTAAAATTATTGTTCTAAAAGAAAACTCTTTCAGAAAATATTAAAAAGAATGAACTTCAAAAAAGTCATGGAGAGAGTCTAGTAAAAGGGTAAAAAAATATTTTTGGGCTCTTTTTAACCTTTACAGTGACCCTTTGAGCTCTTTACATAAGGTATTGCATATGTCAATCACAATTTCAACCCTGTTAGAGATTTCAATCAGAAGTCTGCTAACTTATCTTAAATACTTTCATCATCTTACAGTGGAGTCTTCAGGTGATTTCTTTTGGGGGCAAGACAATTTTACCCAAACCAATCTTTGTATTATTCCCCTTGCACCCAAATTAGTTTGTATTCTTTGGAGTCAACAGTTCAAACAGCTAAGTATACCTACCAAGGAGCATCCTAACGGACTGTTTTCCTAATAAGTTGTCTTTAGTATTGAAAACAGAAATGCATTTTTCTTGATTAGCACTGATAAAATGTCTGCCACGTGAGTTGCAACTTATGCAAAGCTTGAGTCCTTCCCTGCACCCAGCAAGTCTATGCAGGTGGGTAGACTTTTTCTGCTTTGCTCCTGCAGGCTAAGTCTGGGTTTCACAGAGTCATTGTGTAACTCATGTCATAAATCCACATACTAACATAAGCAGTCTAACTCCTCTCAAAATAATTACATTGCTTCTACCTCAGGTTGTAAACTTGGGTGTATTGTTAAACAGCTGTTGTGTTTCACTCTCCAAATGACCAGAATGATTCAAAGTGCAAAGCAACCAGGTCTTCTCCCAGGTGAGAGATGCTCCATAAATCTAAGAGACTCATTATTTGCCTGTCCATCCAGTTACATATAGGAGAAAGTAATTTACCAGTGGAGATTTTTCACCAGTGAGTTACACTAATGAATGCATTAGTCTATTTTTTATTTCTCTATCCAGTTTTTCCAGTTATTTACTCAATATTAATTACTAAAAAGCCCTCACTATTTTGCAGAGCCCTTGTACCCAAGTATTGTTATTTCTTGCGATAAGGGCACAGCAAGGTTAAATACCACATGGCATTTGATGTGATTTTGCAGAGATTTTGGGCATATGGAGCCACGAAAGCGCCTGAGGCCATCATCAGATCCACTTGGCATCCGTAATCAGGAGGAGCGAGCTGATTGTCTGTGCTTTTCATAACTCTGCATTTGAGTAGGAACTCTACAAACTATTTCATCTGATAGTGTCTTGGTGAAACTTTCATTTTGTGTTCGTAGCTAGTCAGTCTCTCCTTGCTTTGAAAACTGATTTTATACCATGTTTTTTTTCTCTTGTCGTCGCTTCATGTTTGTAAGTGCCAGTCTGGAGGCTGCTATTTTAAAGTTTTTTCTTTTCCTTGTGTGCTTGCTTTAAAACAATTTGTTACTATTGAGTATGATGTATTTTAAATGGCCAAAATAAAGCACATTGATGTAGATTCAATAGAAATTGATTTGAGACTTGATTTGAGACTGCAGCAACCATGCTACCTTCATACGCTAAAGTCGGAAGACATCGTAATTTCTTAAGTAGTGAATGTTAGCACCTATCAGTCACTATTGGTCAGGTTCAGGTTAAAGCCTTTTTTTTTTTTTTTAAATAGTTATAAGTTATTCTCTGGGCTACAGATATTTACAGTTTTATGTACTTGGAAACAGATCAAAGTTTGTTTTCCAGTCATCTGAGGAGAGTAACTCTACGGACCCTACAGTGAACATTGCTTTGGAAACCTGTATGAGCATAATCATGCAGCTCTCTTTAAAAATGAAAGTAACCCCCAAATGCTTTTGCTCCGTAGGGAATGGGTGGAGCTCAGAAGTGTGTACTAAGGGTAATGGTCTCTAAGTTTCAGCTCTGTTCTCTGATCCACAGCGGCAATTCCTCTCAACCTGATCCCAAAGCCTGCAGCAAACTGTTGTATTTAAGAGCCCTTGGGAGAGTATTTCATGGAATGGAGATTAGAAAGCAAGAAATGAAAACTGGAAAGTGCTTCGTGGTGTCTCTTTAACAGCTTAGGATTGATTCATTTTAGTATTTGTGTCTGGGTCGTATTCACTGCTGCCTCATAGATCAATGGCACGACGGAGTCCCAGCTCTTGTTGATGCAGCATATGGGAACCGGATCCATTATCTTTAGTTCCCAGGACTATAAAATGTCTAATAAACTCAGCAGCAAGAGTGCCAGATTTGTGCAGCACTGCCAGCTGCTCTAGCCTTGTTGTCTATTAAGCTATGTTTTTAGTTTCATTATTGATGGGGAATGCTGATAGTCAGGCAAACGATGCTGCTTGCAGATTCGAGGCACTTTACTAAAGCATCAATGATATTACAGGGTTGACAGTGGCTAACAGTAAAAGAAAACCAGTCAGAAAACAGCCCCTGGCACATACAGAGTGAATTCATGGTTCACCTGGCTTACTTCTCCTTTGGAAACTAGGAGGCCTCCGAAGTTGTGCCTGTGAGATTTGTATGTGAACACTCGTTGCAGGGGACAGGGGAAAACAAAAATCGTGCATACCAGAGGAAGAAGGAGACCCAGCTGTGGGAGATCACGGCTCATAGCGGGAGTAAAGCCGTTTGGTGGAAATACCGTTCGCTGCGGTGCTCTCCTAGCCCGTCCCTGTCCTGCCCCCTCCTTCTCCTTTCTCTTCTGCCAGACAGGATCTGAATCAGAAAACAGGAGAAATCCTCAGTTCACCACCTAATTAAAAAATATTTGCTTATTATCTCATAAGCCTCTTTCTCCCATGTCAGCGTGACTCGTAAAGGTGACTTCAGCTGCTGTGCCTCCTCTTGCAGGGAGGGAGCGAGGGATTCATGCTGCAATGAGAAATCAATTTAAATTCACATGGGCACAGTCAGTCCCTATTCATGTCGGCAAACTCAGGCTGGCTGCAGGAATCTGAGTAGGAAGTTCAAATGCCTCAGTCCCAAATGTTCATCCTCTGTTGCAGAACCCGAGTCAGGGTGTCCCTGAACGTTAGTTTGCTGCTCCAGCACTTTTCTCAGTCTCTTCCCTAGCTGTTTCCATTACAGTTTGTTTCTCCCCTGCTTTTCTCACCCACTGCTTTGTGACTGCAGCTATACCTTTGGAATAACTTCCATAATTGCTCTGAATGTGATGCAAAACATGATCTTGCATACAGACATTGTTATGGTGGGTTGGGGGAACAGCTTCCTACTCCGCTTTTCTTGCTCCCCTGTGCATTGTCACTAGGGGCATGTTGCAGCTTCTGACCAGTATTAGTTTTTACTGCTTTCTTTACTTGCCCAGGACATGGAGGTCAAGCACAGCTAGGGGAAGTTAGGCAACATTTTCAGACTCTCGTCTCGTTAATTTAGGCACTTCAAAATCAGTAGCAGGCACTCAGATGGAAGCAAGTTAACATGAGCCATCATCCACAGCTCCCATTTTATCCATTGATTGTTGATGCCTTTGATCAATCTCTAGATATTATTTCTTGAAAAGAGAATCCTGTATCCCACAGGCAGGATCAATTTTTGTATCTTGGACATCTGGAACAAGGGAAAACAAAATTTGTAGCATTAATGCTGGCATAAATGCAGAAGAAAATGTTCCCTTGAGTCTTACCTGGGCTAAGATCTGTATGGGTGGTGATCTGAGTGGCTATCACCCATGCTTGCAGCTAGGCTGCTCTTGGTTTGCAAGTCTGCTGTCACTGCCTAGTGCCCACTGGCTCTTGACAGCCTTCCTAGGGCATTTCCGATCTCTCAGTCTTTGCCATCAATAGCTGCAGCACTGGGAAAAACCTGTTAAATGCTAGTGTGATTCTGCCAACGTTGCTGCAAGGAACAGAAAGAAAGATGCTCGTGAGCCAGGAGTTTCTTTTAAGAACACAGATCGGAGGTTTTGTGCAAACTACTTTCTTCAGTTGTCTAAAATTTGATATAATTACTGGGTATTTAAAAATATTCTGGGGAATAATTTCTGGGCCCTTCTGTTTTTCCCTTCTCTATTGCCACATAGAGTCTCAGCCATTAGGAATGCTAAAGGATGACTTTAATGAAAATGAAGGAGATGTCAATGGCATGTTTGACAAAAACACGACTTCTGCTTGGTGAAGCTACATATTCTGATTAGAAGACACCAAGAGGTGGAGGATTCATTACTTCCACCGATACCTTGTTCAGAGCTTTTCACCCTCCTTCTTAAAAATGCATTCCTACTGTCTCAGATTTGCCTGCCTCAAGCTTCCAGCTTGTTACCTCCCGCGTTAAAGAGCTTCACAGTTCCCACTCTTTCATGAAGGTAATAGTACATTGTAATCAAGCCACCTCTCAGTCTTCTTTTTGATAAACTAAACAGATTGTGCTCTCTGCATTTCTCACTCTAAAGCACTTTCTTCAGCGCTTAAACCATTTTTGTAGCAATTGCTATGGCTTTTTTTTCTGTGCAGTCACCAATTTTGCTACAACCTTATTAAAAAAGATGAACTCTGGAGGTGAGTGTTGTCAGGAACTGACCTCAGCTAGACTATACACAACGTAAAAAGCCTGTGCCTGAATCTGCTCACATTCTCTTCTTTGTATATAGGGATTATTTTACCGCTTTTTATTGTGGCTTTGCACCGGGAGCCTGTGTTCAGTTGCTTCTCCACTATGACCTTAAACCCTTTGCTGTCATTGTGGGATTGCCCTGCTGCCCATTTCCAGGACTGGCTTCCACTCCACAAACCTACCCTTTATACCTGCCTGTATTTAGATGCAATTTCTTTGAGTGAGCCTACCTTACCCAATGGTGCACCATCTTCCACTTGATTTACAGTTTCTCTGAGGGACTTTTAGAGAGATGGCTAGCATCTAGCATAAGATGCTGATCTAGTGCCTCCCCTTCCAGCTCCACAGCAGATTTGCCCTGGGAAGGGACTGTGGTCTGTGGAACATCATAAAATGAATCCCCCAGCCCTGTCTCCTTCAGGCAATATAATGGGAAAAAATTAACTCCTCAGCTCCATCAGTGCATTTGGTGGTCTTGGCCTCATCCTTGTGACAGACCCGTTGCTATCTGTCACATCTTTTATATTTCATGAAGAGTCTTGGGTGGAAAATGTTTTCAAAGCCTTCATCACTTCTGACCTGCAGTGGAAACATCTCTGTTAGAATCCCACTCAAAAATACCTCAGTTCTTCATCCACTTAACGCAATCTTTACTGACATTGTGGCGTGCTTATTTTTTAAGCACCGTGCTATACGGTACTAAGTGAAGCACCTGACAATAGAATGAGGATCACTGTATCACCAAGTACGTCGTCAAAAAGAGAAATATTTTTTGAGACAGGGTTTCTATTTATAATAATGCTGACTGACATTAATTATCACTTAAAATCTGTATCAGCACTTCCATTTGGCATAAGAATGATGCCAGCAAGCTCATCTAGTAGTAAGAAAAGTGTAATGCCTCCATGCTAGGTCCACAGCAGTTGCTCCGGTGTTGTCCGCAACCATGCACGGGTGTTTCTCTGTGACAGAAATGGAAGGCATTGCCCTCCCCTTGTAAAATCCCTTGATTTTCCAGTTGGGTTTGCATGCTCAGGCTCTTGCTTTGCTGCTCAACTCCACTTTATAAGCATGGCAGGGTGATTTATTAAGGACTTCAAGAGGGAGACACGAGGGTCGCAGCTGCACTGCTCTCGCAGGGCTGGCCAAACCCCCCCTCCCCGTCTGCCTCTGAAGCCGCTAAGCAGCTATTTGTATAACACATGGTGGCGGTGCAGTAAGGCACTCACCCATTAAAAACCTTTCAGTGCTTGTCCTTATGACTTAAATAAGGGCTTTTGGTTTTCCAGGCAACGGTTTTAGAGACGTCCGTCTCTTCATTTGGGTTTTTGTCCTTTGCATGTTGTTGTTGCTTACATTTCTTAAAGCTCCACAAATTGTAAGCCTGTGGTTTGCAGTGAAGGCATGCTGGTAAATGATTTATAGAGGGTCCTACAAATCATGTTGCATAGAGCACAACCCCTTCCCCCACAGCAACAGTCATCATTTCAGAGCAGCATGGTCTTCAAGGGAGCTAAGCTGTCCTTTCCCTGCTGAGATTTAGGAAGCCAAACAGTAAAATGCAGCTAGAAGTGAGAGTAAACATGCCACAATAACAACCTGGCATTTAAGTTTCAGCAGGGCTTAAGGTGGCCTCAGAGAAGCTCTTGCTTATCACTGGTATTATAGTCTAACATTAACAGACATCTGTAGATTGTTTTAATGCTTTTACAGATATATATATATATGCATAAACCACAATATGTAATTATGTCAACAAGGAGTTAAAATTACTTCAAGGATTAAAAGGCAAGAAGAAATTTCTGACGATTAAATGAAGTGCAGAAATCTCCATTATTAATTGTGGTCTTGCCTATACCAATCCAGTCAAACCTCAGAGTGGTTGCAGCAGACAGATTTGGCTCCGTGACACTAACCTCAGGATTTTTCAGCCAGAGAGCCCTCAGCACCACCCCAGAAGGGCATCACGTATGATGTTCCACAGGGCACGTGGCAATGCCCAAAAGTACAACAAATGGTTTAAAAACCTTAGCCCTCCCAGGCTCCCAAACACGGAGAAGGGATGCTCTTACCTGGCTGCCCTCCCAATGGCTGTTGCGGCTCCTGGGCATCAGCATAGGAAGTTTGTGGATCCAACTTGGTCTTGGCTGGCTCTGGCATATGGTGAATAGAGCTTGTAAAATTGCCTATGCTGCTTCCCCTTTTCCCTAGTTCTCTGTGCTGATCACAGAATCACAGAATAATTTAAGCTGGGAGGGACCTCAGGGGTCATGTAGGGCAACCCCTGCACGAAGCAGCGCCAATTAAATCGAGTTGTGCAGAGCCTTGTTCAGATGGGGTTATCATATAGCTGAGGATGGAGACCAGAGCCTCTGTGGGCTCCTGCTCCAGTGTTTTGACTGCCCTTCTTGTGAAAAATTTTTTTGCTAATATCTAATCTGTATTTCCTGCATGCCAGCTTGCGTCCATTGCCTCTTCTATCCTGCTGCACCTCTGGGAAGAGGCCAGTTCAGACTTTTCTTTGCCTGACCTTCAGGTAGTTGCTCCAGGTCAAAAAAGAAGAGCCCATACTTTGCCAGCTCTCTTGATTTTAGTGTCTCCAAAGAGTTAATGCAATAAAACATCACAAGGAAAACAGTTCTGGTGCCTAGAAAGGAACGATTTACCATGCAGTGAAATAACTGGATTAACAGATTGCAATTTAGACAAAATATTTTACCAAGGTAGTTTTTTGTTTTTTACTAAATTAAAAGTTCCTCTGGGGCTGGGAGGGGGATGTTTATCAGCAAGTTATGCCCTCTTAAAAATAATCAAAACATTGCTGGAGCTCTAGACAAATGTCTTACCAAGATGCACGATCTCCTTAATGGAAAAGTGAATTCTAGCCACTGTGATACTCCATCTGATGAGGACACTTAGCTGTGATGGGGTGGAATAAAGTGCTTTATTATACTAAAGTGAACCACACTGCGAGTGTTGGGGATA
Source organism: Chionis minor (assembly GCA_013398295.1). Lineage (NCBI taxonomy): Eukaryota > Metazoa > Chordata > Aves > Charadriiformes > Chionidae > Chionis > Chionis minor. The sequence continues at coordinate 98,600 of VZSF01009554.1, forward strand.
TGGTTAATGCAAGTACAGAGAAATTACACAGTGTCTGTTTTGACTTTCTGATTTCCTCTAATGGACACACAACCTCCAGGCCAAGTGCTCGGAGAGTTTTGTGCCATGCCATTTTCTCCAATTATTAGCTAGGCTTTTCCTCTAAAGTACCTGGCGGCACGGCTCATTCACAAACCCGGCATTTACAGCTGGGAATTTAAAGGGCTCGCCTCCCGCATCTGGCATCCTTCATTTCGATCCCATTTTCCTTTAATGACGCATTAGCCATTTTAACGCGTTAACCGATGTCACCTGGACGGCACGGAAAACGCAGCAAAATCGACACCTCCCCACAGGGTTTTGCCCGTGGATTTTGTTAGTTCAGCATTTGTCCTCCAACTGTGGCTATTTTTCTCTCTTTAAGATCCACCTTAGCTCGCTGTTTAGATGCTTCGTTGGTGAGGCAGCACACCACCGCTGATGGGGACACTGCTCCTGCTGGAAAACTGCTTTCCTGGTGTCAAAGGCTGCTGCAGGGGGATGAGGCAAATCTCCCAAGGGAAGCACACACCACGCCCCCATGAATTCAACTAGAGGGCCCTTGAATAGTGCTTTATAAGAAAGCCTTTCTGTTTCTGTACTGCTGTTGCTGATTTGGGCTTGGTTTTCTTTTTTTTTTTTTTGTGTTTGTTTTTCCAGTTGGACTGCCTGGGTCAAACAGAGGGACAGAGGGACTGTCAAGAAGCAAAGTCTTGGCTTCAAGTTAAACACTTGTGCATTTTACATATTGGATAAGAGAGGTTTTTAATCTAAATATTCAACATACATTTATGCATACATATACATACACCTATACAAAGGGACTGCTTTGTCCCACAGCCTCTTTTCCTGCTCTTGCCTTCATTTCCCCCCACCTGCCTTCCAGCCTTTGCCAGTTCATGTTGAAAACCCACTGAATCCCCAGCCAGTGTAAGATACTCTACTTCACCGTTTAAATCTCTCTTCCCATCAATCCACAGACTGTTTGTTTTCCCCACCACTACTGAACCAGGCTTGTTGTGTGGAGTTGAGTTATTGCAATGGTCTGGCTTCAAATTTGTCTTGGTCTTGTCCAGGCGATGAGGAAATGCATGCAAAAATAGTCTCCTAGGAAAACTGACCGTAGAAAATCCAGCTTAAGGAGCAATAAAAGAATTTACTACCATCACAAGGAAACCAACAGGAGAATTTACGTCTCCCACAGCAAGTTCCCTCTGGGGGCATTTCCACCCTCGGGAAGGGAGGGAGTAGTCCCCAGCGAGGCCACCTTAGAGGCCAGCAGCTCCCTGCAGCACATGGCCATCCTCACCCATCAAACAAGGACTCCCCTCGCCAGGCCCACTGGCTGGAGCGCTGCAGCATCTCCTGGCGAGGCTTTGCCCTCCAGCTTTGGGAACAGCAACAGCTCTTTGCCGGGAACTGTCGCACCTCAGCTCGTGTGAGGGGCAAAGGGGATTCTACTTCCCCGGCAGGCATGGTGGTTCCCCCTGACCGCCCTCGCCCCCTGTGCTTCCCACAGCTGCACTGCTCTGCATCCTGGGGGTTTCTCAGTGTCCCCTCTGTGCTCTGGTAATTTTCCGGTCGTTGCCTTTTGTCAGGCGAAGCTCAGGATTTGCACTCCTCGTTGACCTGGAGAAGGTCTCAGAGGGCTCTTTTGTCTTCTTTCATCTGGGCTCTTCAGCTGTTTCCTAGCTCTCAGTCCAAAACTCAAGGGTAAACCAACATTCAGGCTCACCATCTTCAAAAACTGCCAGAAAGTCCCAAACTGGCTTGCCTTGCGTTGGTGCGGGGTCTGGGCAAGAGGGTGGGCAGAGAGCCCCCGCCAGCTGCAGCCCCCCAGGGCTCTACCTTTGGTCTGTGGCAGGGGGCGGGGGAGATGCAGGGAGGCATCCCTGCAGGATTTTTTTGGGAAGAGCTTTTCTAAGAAGGTTACTCCTGCATGCGCGGCCCCAGGAGTCTGCACTGCTCCTTGCAGAGCTGGGTGAGGGAAGAGCGCGGTGCACAGCTCTAATCGGTTATTGTTCTCGCTGGCTGGCACACAGGCACCCTGAAGACTTGACAAGTTTGTATGCAGGCATCTTTTCCTGTGAGCTGTTTCTCCAAAGTCTCTGTAATTTTTGTTTCTGTTTTTTTTCTTTCTTTTTTTTTTTTCAATCTCAAGCTCTTTTTCCTGCTTTACGTCATGGTTTCCATTTTAGAGATGTCAGATGATCTGTGATAAACTGACAGTATGTGCAGGAGCAGCGAGGAGATGAGGTCCATTTTAATGAGACTAACTCTACTGGGTAGTGAAAACTGTGCCTCGACAAGCCCCTAGATCTTGTTTCTCTTTGCACAGCATCTTAATGGCATAAAAGGATTTTTACACAAATAAGGAAAGGCAATTCCCAAAACAGATTTCTTTCAGTAGCCATTGAAATGGAAAGTTACCGCTGAGAATTGCATGCTCCCCTTTAAGAGGTAAGCAGGATCAGAAATCAGCATTCTCTTGGCTCCTGAAAACAGATTGAAATATTTCTGAATAAACAGTGTGTTTGCTTGGAGTTCACCACTCACCCAGCAGATCCTGAAAGCACCCTGTGTTTCCTCTGTGGTCATCTGTAGGAGTTTGAATAACCAGAAGTAGAGGGGTGGGGAGAGAGCAAGAGAGAAAGCGCATGAGGGAGGAAGAAGCTGTGGTTGGACATCAGTAAAGGGAATCTTGCAAATAGGTGTAGAAATAAATGCTCATTATTATCATGTGTGTGCCCTGCCTTCTCTTGACAAGGCTATTGGGACAACTCCTGCCCTCTGGCACCAAAATTTAATCACATGTACTGACGACAGCGCTAGCTCAATACCACCCACTCCTTCAGTGGCAGAGTTTGGGTGCTTGTGAGGTAGGACGAGCGGATTCATATAGCAAAGCTCAAGGCAAACATGAGAAGGCACCACAGTGCCCTCCAGTCCTTTGTCATTTCAGGAAAGGACTCAGGTGCCTTTCATCACCTGTGTAACACCATTATTCCCTGTTGATGAAGAAGTCAAGTCCACACAAAAAGTTTCAGTGCTGTTACCATCTTATAACTAGCATGTTGGTAGGCAACTAAATGCAAAGGCAATCTGGCAATTAATTTTCTGACTCCCTGTGGAAATTACTGCTTGTTCTTACCTGCAAGGCAGACTCGAGTAACACGGAACGTGAAGTTGATCTTCATGGCTAAGTTATTAGTCTTCTGGGCAGACCAGGCTCATACTTCATGCTGGTTGCCAATACAATCTGGCTGAATTTTGGAGAAGTAATCACAGGTCAAATAGGGTCAGCTGTACAAGGCTAAGGCTATTGATGGCTATTTTCTGAGGTTTGCTGTGGCCAGGAATGCCTGCGACAACTATTTCAATTCAGATTCCTGCAGAAACCAGAAAGACACCTTCACTTAGGACTTTAAGTACGGAATTCCTTACCATAGGATAGAGGGTTGAACTCCAACGTGATTACATACAAACCTTCAGCAATTAAGTCATACACATTGTAATTTATGCATACCAGCACTAGCTAAATGCAAAAAGACAGCTAGTCCTCCTCCAAATTGCAAATAAAAGCTCTTTTTCAATGGTCTATTTTTAGCCTAGACACCGCTAGTTTAATATGTTCTGGAGCATCTACAAAGAATAATTTTTATGGAATATATTTTTTAAATCTTGCTTTCCAGACAAGTAATTTTTTTATCTAGTACTCTTTCCTAAGCTATTTTTGGACCCCAATGCATGAGTTCTAACATTTTCTGGGCAACATTGTGAAAAAGTGAATAGATGAATAGGAGATGTAAAATACTCCAGACTGCATAAGAGTTATCTAGTCCAGTTTGCCTGTTCTCTATTGAAATGTGGATTTAGTGATGATTTGTTCAAGCCTGTGGGAAATCTTATTTAGCTTGTATTTAGAAAAAATCAAATGTTCTGATCTTAACTTGTATTTCTGACTACAAATGAATGACTGTTGTATTTTTTCAGCTAGGTCTGGAATATCTCTCCAAGGTAACTATGGTCTATTCTTGAGGTTGCTCTCTGTTTGTAAGAGTCAGATTTGTTTAAATAAGGATTTAAATAAGGATAAATTTTTATTTAAAAACCAGTGATGACAGGATGTTAACCAATTTTTAAAGGCCTGATCAGAACAACTGTGGGAAAGAGGTCAACGTTAACTTGATGGTCGTTCCAAGTGTTAATTTTGACTCCAGCAATACTAGATACTAAAATGGGTTCCCAGGTAAAAAATGTTAAATCTTGCATTTAAGAAAAAAGAAAGTGAGATCCTAGAAACCAGATGCAGATTTCTCCACATCTCTGTGAGTGTCCAATCTCTACACATCTGATCAATAGCTTTAGCAGTGGGACACGTGTGATTTATTCACTTTCAAATCTTTCTAAGGAAGGCAACAAAACAATATTAAAATCTCCTGGTGCTAGTCAGCGAGTAGATGGTATTCACTGTGGGAAGAGCAGCACGGCTGGCTTGTGAAGGCACAGACAGCTGTAGCTATGGGTACTTTTTTAGATTAAGGTGAATGGAGTAAGGTGTCGAAGAAAGCTTTGATTTCCGTCTATCAGGATGGCAAGCAAACAAAACAAACAGAGGAGGTGTGCACGCACAATGACACCAAGAGCGGCCAGGGGAGATTCAGCTCAGCGCAGCGTAGCCGCATGCATCACCAAAGCGATACTGGGATAGCAGCAGTGGGATGGATGCACTACTGTTGGTACTCCAACCCGGCCAACAGACTTGCACTCCTCTCTGCAGACGGCTAATGCAGAGAGCTGCGGCTGGGGCTTTTTCTGCACTAACAGGACCCTTATTGCTCTTTTAGGGACGCTAACTGTTGCTAGCAGCAGCTTGGGGGCAAAAAAGCCCAGGGCCTTTGGGTACCACAGATCTCATCTACAGCTACGAAACAGCAGGAAAATGCCAGAGGCCATATGGAGTACAGCCAGTGGCAGTTACTGCCCAGACCCCTAAAAACAGCTCTGTAAATGAGTTAACAGCATCACAGCAAACGTCTGCTCGTGCTTTCCGTGCCTCATTGTGAGGGCACTGCGTCTAAGTTTGTGACGCCTTGTACAATTAGCCACCAGAGACTGCAGTAAAATCAGCTATTTGTCATCCCTCCCAGGCGAACCGGCAGGTGCCCAGCCCCACCAGAGTGGTACAGCAGCCTGGGCTGCCTCCCTGGCCCCCACCTCCTGGGGGGAGCCTCTGCCAGGTGCCCCCACACCGACAGCCGACAAGATACGCAAAAAGCGCCAGCAGCATCGGGATTACAAAGACGCATCAAAAAAGCTTCGCTGTCTGTCTCCCCACACAGTGGACCCGGCGGATCTTTGATGGGTTTGAAGCCCTAAAAGGAGATCTCTGTGTTCTGGTACTGCTTGAGCCTCCACAAAGGAGATGAAAAGGAGGAATAAAACATCTGAACAGCCCAATCTGGTCTGAACTGCATGCATTCATTATGGCAAAGACGGATTTCTTCTGGTTCCTCCTCCGTATCCTCCTCCTCAGTGGTGGCAGCAAGAAGCTTGACACTCCAATTACAGGATATTCCAGGATATTCGTGTTAAACAGAGAAGAGGGACAGCTAGTCGGTGGCAGGCGTTTAGGATACAGCATCCAAGGCTCCATGCAGCCAGCAGAAAACTGGAGGAACAGATTGAAACTAGTCTAATGGCCTGGGCTCCTTACAGCTCTTTGGTATAGACTTCAATTAGCTTCTAGCAGTCGGCGTTACCCATGACTTAAATCAGGGTCCAAATGTACTCATTTCACCAAAGCTACTGTGAAATGGGACTGGTGTCCCAGAGGCTGGAAGGGGCCCTGTCGTGTGAGGCTGCTGTTTCGGCATACTGTAGTGAAGTGCCTTTTCCATGCCTTTTCTATGCCTTTTTTCCGCCCCCAGGTTTGCCACTTGGCTGTACCTCATCTCCGAGTCCTCCAGCACAGAGTGTCAGGCCAGGAGTGCTACTCACTCTATCCATTTACAGAACTGTGTGGATGAGATGCACTCAAAGGCTTGTGCAAAAGCATTTGATGTTTGTGGCTCTGAGACCGCTTTGTCCTTTCAAACTTGAGAAAAGTTTTTGTCTTTTTTCCCCTCAGATGGAAATGGTAATACAGGCTAAGAAAAATGTCATTAATAATACAAACTGGGGGCCTTTGGGAGAAAATTTTAGTTTTGAAAAGTGACTGCTCTGCATGAATATGTCATTCCATCAGAAGTTTTCCTGGATTGTCTTGCGTCTTCACATATGCATATATTTTCCTTCTGCTGCACACGGCCGTTTTCCCTTATTTAATTAGGGTATAATTACAAGTGCATACTTAAATGACAAGAAATAAATAGAGATTCATCCATTCGATAGGCATTTTTCTAGGAAAAAAATTGTTTTCCTTCAGATATTGGTTTTCTTCAGGGTTTTTTGTCTCTATTTTTAATTTAAAGATACTTCTCTTATGTTTTATTCACTTATTTTCATTAGGTAAAAGAATGCTTTGGCATGAAAACCTGTCCTGAATCCACTGCCTGTTTGACAGATAGTTACAAAGACTTGAAACATGAGAGGAAAAGCAGATGGTTGCAAAAAAACCCTCAACAAACTTAACAAAATAAATGAATTAAACCCAGAAGAGGGGTATGTATTAATACTGTGTGAGTGCCATTGCATGCATTGGTTCCTAGGAATGATGCACAGCATCTTGCTTGACAGGCTAAGACTGACAGACCTCGACGATGAATCTCTACTGCCTTCCAAAAAGGTAGGGCCCACCTTTTTATCTCTAGATTGATCCTGGCCAGTTTTCTGCAAGTAGATACTGCTTGAATTTCAAATATTGGGTGCTGGTATCTGTGATTGGTCCCACGCTGTAAATCACATGCTAATGTTTCTCTGTCTTGACTGGATGAGAATAAACATAATAATCAGGAAGAGGCCTTGAAGAAGCCACTGTGGCTTTAAATCTCTCAGGGAGCAGCAGCAGTTTAGGAAGAAGCAGCTGATAAAGCGGATTAGGGAATTCTAGAAAATTTAAAACCCGCTCCTTCCTGGGCCACACAGGCTCTGCCCAAGGCGTCATTCCTAGGAAAATTAGGCTGCTGTGAAATTTATTGCCAGGGAGCAGAATTTACATTTCAATTTCTCTTGTCACAGCCTGGGCTGCGGTCAGATCCCCTCTGCCTGCCTTAGCCGCTTCCGTGCCCCACGCGCCTCTCGCCCTGTCACAGCCCTGAGCAGCCCCTGGCCCCAGCCCACTCTCTGGCTTCTCCCGGGATCTTCTGGGGTGCTGAAGACAACCACAAATTCCTCTTCCAAAAGTTCAAGAGCAAGGCTGGCTGGGGGTGTGTGTGTGTATGTGTGTGTAATTGCAGAGGTTGGTTGCTGTTATTTTTCATTATATGGCTGTCTTCGTGGCCAAGCAAGGGCTTATATTCTTGACCCTACAGAAGTTCAATAGAGTTGAATTTTTTCCATTGCCAATAAATCACGCTCAGGGGTTTACCTGAGAAGAGGTAAGCACAAGCTGAGGCAGGCACAAGCCAATGCAGGCGACAACCGTCTCTTGATTTGCGGGCAAGGACTCGTCATCCTCTTCCAGGAGTCAGCAGGGCTCTGCTGGGCTCCTCAGCCAGGTACACCCTGATGGCCCAGGTGATGCCGAACTGCTACCACCCCGCAGGGAAGGACAGGGGGCAGTAAGTCCCGAAGACATTGTCTGAAGAACTGAAGAAGAGGAAGAAGAAAAGGAAGTAGAACATTTCAATGAGACAAACTTGGAGGGAGAGGAAAAGAAATAGTGAGAAATGGCAAAGAGTGAAAAATAATGAGATGGCTGATGATAAAGCAATTCTGGAGAGTATTTGGTTGAACTTTTTGACAGGGCCATCCCTGCCCCTTTGTGCTCTATGCTAGTCTTCTTGTCAAAGGGGTCACTAGTGGGAAGGTTTGCAGAAATGATGATCATTATATGGATATTCATAAACATCCAGTGCGCTGCCAGTCACAGGACAGGAACAGGCTGTATTACCTTTGGGCATGACCAGATTTAACCGAAACAGTTTGAAATTAGCAATGCATTCCTTTGTGGGGGAGTTTAAATCCTAACACTGATGACACAACGAGCTGAAATTATGTTTAAATTTGAAAAGAAAAAACCCCATAACTTCCTTGGAGGTGTTTTGCAAGTGTAAATGAGGCATAACGCGCACCCTCTATGAACTATGATGAACTGTTATTAGCATTTGACTTACATTTCCCTTAGAAAACCAGGAAGGGTTCTGACCCTGAATTAAGGGTCCCTCCTGACACTTAAATAGGAAGTACATATGGAAATGGAGTTGTCCGGGGTGTCACCACCTTGAGGTGAACGATAGCTTGAGGTGGAAGGGTGGAGAATAAATGTTACTGCAAGAAAAGTTGCTGAATTTCCTTTTGAGAGACTGATAATCCCGCAGGCTTCTGCAGAAGCAGCTTTTGATTATCATTGCTGATGATATTAGAAGACATCTCTGGAGTCTGTCCTTTAAAAAATGTTTCCCTAGCGCTACTTGAAAACATATGGGTTGGGAACTGAAGTGAAAAACTGATGTTTTACTAACTCTCCTGGCATGATGGAGGCTTAGAAAATTGTATGCCTGATACCGGAGAAGCATTTTTAACGGTAAATGAAACCAGACTGCATAAAAATTCAAAATACTAGACTGGTAAATGTAGATGAGCAAAGAAGTTGGAACGAGAAAAAGGGGCTGGTTAAAGAACCAAATGAGAAAAGATGGAGCAGACCTACAGTTGGGGTGAATTGGAGCAGCTCCACTAACTTCAGTGGATCTATTTTGAATTGCATGAACTCATTGAAGATCTAGACATACACTAGCCACTTATACGCAGGGATTGAGTACACCAGGTCAACAGAGCATTTTCAAATGCAGCGACTTCTAGAAGGCTTTATCAAGTAATAGGATGGGCAAGCAATTTGGAAGGTAACAGTTTTGAGGGGAATGGAACAGAGAGATGGAGCCAGTATCAACGTATTTTGCCAGCTCCAGTTATTGCACCAACGCCTAGTGAAGAAGTGTCCTCCTAGCGTTAGGGGAGGCACATCTGCACAGGTTACTGAGAGGAGATAGGAAGGGAAAACAAGGGAAGAAAAGGGAAAGAGGAAGACTCCACACCCTGGTTGTCCCAGGTTTCTTCAGTCTAGTATCTTGGGAAACCAGCCCATAGTTACAGCATCTAAAACAGACGTAACACCCAGAGAGAAGTTCATGCCCTGGTTCCAGTGACTCTGATCTGTACACCTCAAACCTCTTTCCAAACAACATACACTAAGCCCCAGAAGATGTTTTATACCAGAACAAGCGTGTCCTATGCTGGAGTTGTATCAGGTTAGTTTTGCTGGTTTAATAGGATGTTTTAAAAAATAAAAAGCATTATGCTGATACTGCTTCAGTGCATTCATTGGGCAAAATGCTGGCCTTCAACAAGGGAGAAAGCTGTTTAGACTTCACGCCATCAGATCCACCACCTGTGGAAAAATTAATACGTTTTGATTGCTGCAGAAGAGCTTTTGAGAAAAACCTACTTTGGCAAAGTGCAGAATCATCACATCTCTTGACTGGGCATGCGGTTTTCAGCCCCCGCCAGCAATTACTGATTTTGTAGACTTATTGAAGTAAAAAAGAATTCCCTTTCCATGGCTTTCTGCTCTACTTGTCTCTTTTAGACCTGCTAGTCACCACACACACACCTCCACAGGAAGAGTCAGATGACCAGCAGATTTTTTGCCAGAGGCTAAAAAATTCCTTCCTCTTCCAAATTGCTAGACGTTGAACTTGAGGAGGTTTCTGGGTGCTCTTAAGAAAAAAACAAAACTGCTGCTGAGGTTGGCATCCTTCTGCACCAGTATGGACAAGCTCTCTGTCTGCTCCATTTCTGTAAACAGGCCTGATATCCCCCCCTCCTCGTGCCTCCCTGGAAATTATTTTAAAATGGCAGAACTTACATTTTACCTGTATGGTGGTTGCAATGTCTGTTGAAGCTGTAAGGTTCTGCAGAAACCAAAAGAAATAGTAGATCCTAAAGACAGCTTTCATCTTTAGCCACAATCAATTAACATAATCTATTTTTCAATTTTCCCAGGCCCTCTTTACACTCTTTTGCTAGGAGCTTAACCTCTTTTCTAAAAACTAACATAGCTAAAAAACACTTAATATCACTGTGAATTCTTATAGAAATCAGAACAGGTTTTGCATTTGACTACACAAAGAAGTTTTATTTCAGTGACTTGAGGCACTAGGGTTTTTCCAGATGTGACTTAAGTCGTGATTTTCCATTGAAATAAGCTTTTATCTATCCAGGAGACGGATCATGTTATGAGAAAATTCAAATTATTTTATTCTAGATGATGTCTAATTAAAATGAACAATAAAAATTGTTATCCTTTACGACCACCAAGCAATTAAGTGACCTGGTGATAGGGAATTAAAGTCAGTCTTCTTCCTTTGAAATGACAGCTGAAATAACAGAGGCACTGTTCTCTGTCTACCGTATGTGTGCTGGAGAGGAGGCAGAGGAGGAAGGACGGGAACAGGACAATACACAGTCAGAAAAAACCTGCCCTTATTGCAAGTGCTGAATTGTTTCCCATTAACTTTCCTAAGGACGGAATTTCCCCCATTGCATCACACTTTTTAGGATGGCTTCATAAACAAACAAGCAAAAAAAAAAAACAACTTCACCTTGCTTCTACTATGGTTTATAATATTTCACAAATTGTTAACCTAAAAAACTCTTCGAGTACATTTTGTTGCCTTCCTGTTTCTTTTTCTGTGACATCCCTCAGTATAAATGACAGTGTAGCAGGAAAAGTGCATGCTAATTCTTTGAAGGCGTACACCAATGAACGTGTAATTTAAACATGACACAGTGAGAACTGGATTAGGGACATTTGGGTATAAAAAACACAGCATCTAAAGTGCTAGGGATATGGCAAATTCACCAGCATCATAGACTGCAGCCTCTGCATCAAAGATGGGAGATACAGCCTCAGGGCCAGGTGGCAGCAGGGCTGCATAGAAAGTTTTTCCTTTTGTATCACTACAGTTATCTTTATTATAACAACTTAATTCAACTGGCATACAGTTGCTTTCATTCAGTGATAAGAGTGTCCAAGCTGACACAATCCAAGACAAAAAAGGCATGTGTACGGAAACCAGCGAGTCTGTTTGGAACATTATATTAGCATAACCATTTTTTATAAAAATTGTGCCCCACCTAATGCTTTTTTCAAGGCATCCACTCTTTGGGTGACTGTTGATTATACAGCACTATGTCATAGGACCATCATGTATAAGCATCAATGGGTGTTTGCCTATCCATAAAACCATATACAAAAAATCAGTTCTGTACGAATGATCTCAATAAATTGGCTTAAAGCTCGTAAGACAGTAACAAATGGACAAAAAATATGCATCTATTTTGGTGCCACTTGCCAGTTAGTGTTAGTTATTTGTCACCAGACACCTGACTTGCATGGATGGAAGATAGGTTTGTTTCCCTTTCCCCAAACTGCCATAACCATGATCTACCATTAGACTCCCTTTGAAAAGGAAAAAGTCACTATCAGCTGTCCCTTATTATGTGGCAGAGTCCATCTGGAACAAAGTTTCTGCTCGCCTGCATGGATTTGGTGTAATTGTTAATTATTGTAATTAATTAACTTCCATGGATGGAAAAAGATGAAAACGAAAGCTAAAGAGCAAGACGGTTTCATGCAGAAGGTGCTTCTGCCGCATCTCAATATTCCCTGCTTTCACGCCACAGTTGTGAAAGTTCCTGGTTTGGGCTTGTAGTTTTCCTTGATGATGGTGGCATTAATAATTTCTAACAGTGGCAGACTTCAGGGTGTCAAAAGAATTAGGGCTGTAGCATCAGAAAATAGCCACACAGAGCGAATGCAGAGGTTTTTTTAATGTGTTTAGATTCTAAATCCTTTTAAGGGATAGAATTGCAGGCTTCAAGTGCTCTAGCAAATCATTAATGATAATATGAAATCCCAGCAGAATTACAGCAGCTATTTCACATGAACTTGGCCACCCAACCATGTAAAGAGAGTCCTTTCCACCTCTGAGTCATTACAAAAAATTTGTCATCTTTTCACCAATCTAGCAGGGTAGCCTGATCAGAGACTAAAACTAGAAGACTGACCTGTACTGGCTATATGTCTTGCTCAATATAGAGTTAAGAAAAAGGAATGACCAGACAAATTCATACAAGAAAAATTCTTCAAGGACTGTTAAATATCTCAAGAAGTTGGTGAGCTGCAAATAGCTGCAGGCTGGAAAATCTTTGGAGGGCGTATCCCCACATGCTTGTCTTGTTCTCAAGCGTCCTAGGCACCCACTGTTGGCTGCTGTCAGCTGCTCCTGGACTGGTGTTCAAGACAGTGACTTTGGAGGCAGATTGTAATTACTAGTCTATTTTTAGATGCTGTAATTTTGGCAGAAGGCCAAAAGTTGTAATAAACCAGCTTTGGTATTGTCTGTCATCTCCAGACATGGAAAAGGGCCATGAATTCACTATAGGGGTAGATAATGTAGATACATTAGAACGCGTTATTATCTAGAGTGTTGTCTATTGCCGGTTTCATTTTTATTGCATGGCAAAGGTCATCACCTTTAGGTAGTTCAGAGATCCCAAAGGGTGACAAATTACCAAGAATTTATCTATTCATCATACATATATGAAGCTATCAAAAAAGACCATTGGCATCGAGCTAGCACTCTCTGATCTACATTATGCAAGTTTTTTTGGCAAAGGTTTGTCTGCCATTGATGGTGGACAGATAGTGAGGGCTGAAATAAGGTGGCACCTCATTGTTCTTGAGCTGAAATGTAGCTCATGGTAACAAGATTCATGATTCTCTGATTCCTACTGGAAACTGAGCTGTGTTTGGTTTTGTGAAACTGCAAGAATATTTTTATTTCAGAATGTCTTAGTGTTATTCCTAGAAATAAAAAAAAAAAAATNTTTTTTTTTTTTTTTCAGTTAAAAAGAGGAAGGAAATGGAATGAAAATAGCACTCAATATGGAGGAAAAAATGGGACATTCTTCCACAGCTTGCTTTTATGGGCATCAGACTTGACAGTCTTTGCTGGATCCTTCAGGATAATTTAATCTCAGCTAGAGGAGATTGCACCTAGCCACTTAGTGATGCTTAAGTGAGCAAATTATTATACTAGTGCTGCAGCGCATTGGCTTTTGATTGGTCTCCAGGCTTAATTAAAGCATTTTGGATATGCTCTAAAAGAATCCGTGTCTTCTAGATATTAGATAATTTTTGCATCTGTCACATGATGGAAAAAGAGGAAAAGATATACCACATCAGATAAAGAATTCAAATCCTGTGAATTTGCAGAGAAAGGTGCAAAAAACTCTGTCATTTTGGCCCTAAAGTTTTATTCTGACTAGACTGATGTTATATCATCTCACATTGTATCACCTCATCTCTGTTGAGTCTTTTACTCCCTCATAAGGTTCTGGCCTCAGTGGTATCCTGCCACAGCCTGTTGCCCAGATTGGTTCTCCACTCTGTAAAAGAGTTTTTAAAGCTTGCCACCCACTAAATATATTGAAGTTACCTTCTTGTTGTGAGATGGGAAGTGGTGGCTAGAAACATCCAGCCGACCTTCGCTTTTACCTCTCTCATTTCCCCTCTAATTCTTTTTCCGCATTGGTCTGACAGAGCCTGAGATGGTTGCACTTCAGGCCACATTGCAAGACCCGTCTATTACTCTGTCTTTTGCCAAAGAGGCTGATTTGAAGGGGTGTGAATTTTTGTGAGGCTTCAGAAGTGTTGAATTGACTTTTCTGTCACTTTTGTTACATTTTACTTTCTGTGGCTTACAGCACTGATGGAAATATCCTTATAGTCTATGATAGGCACATTCTATAAATAGCATGTTAAAGAAATTGAAATGTTTTTAAAAAATTAGGAATCATCCAAAAGTTTGAAAAATATGGATGCTGTATGTAATCAACCAAAAATAATGACTGCGTTTTTATTTTTGGCAAAAGATATGTAGTAAGAAGGAAAACTGAGCAGTTTAATTTGCTCCTTGGTATTAGTTCTCATAGTATTTTCCAGTAATGGCAACATTATAATTTGTAGAATTAATTAATGATCTGGCATCTGATTTTGATTCATTAATGCTTAAGCCAGCTAAGTCTCAATTATCCCCTGGACTATTTATTCCTTAACAAGCTTTTAGCTAATGTGATTTTAAAAATATGAAAATAGGTCTTAACTTGCCTTTAAGAAGTAGCAATATTTTAACACTTCACTATAAAATAAAGGAACCTTCATATTTTTTGTTTTATTATAGTTACATTCAAAATTAGACTTGGGGATTTGCAATTTATTCACTAAATATATATTATATTTACATGTACCTGGAACCTGACTTCAATTTAGTCTTGATTAAAAAATGTACTGAATTGGAAACTGTGTAATAAAGGATGCCTAAATCATACTGACCCAGAATAGCTCACTCTGTCAGACAGTTAGCAAATAAGTGCACAAGCAAGCAGATGATACGAGAATTCAAAATTAATTCTATTCTCAGAGGATGCATAGACTAGGAGATAGCATCTGATTCTATCTGCAGAGGTGTAAATCCAGAGTAACACCTTGGCTAAAGTCTCGTTACCCTGAATTTGATTGCTTATCCTGCACATGATCAGAATTGGACTCTTCTGTGCCCAAGGCTAGGTTAAAGTAGCTGAAATATCCAGTATTACTTCATGACATTTTTGTGATGCAACTGAAAGTCTCTACCGATTTCCAGGTATTTATTATTTATAACTAATCCATTTACCAAAGGTGCCTGAAATTTTCTCTGAATGACTGGTATTTTTAAAAGTTCAATCACCACATCCTTTAGGAAAACCTGCGCAATGGAGTTCTCTCTTGTGCTGCAATTGTGTTATGATAGGGGGCATTCAGAAACTGCATACCTTTGATTTGGGATTGTCAGGCACCAGTTTCGGAGCTGATCTGAACTGATCTTGGGAAAAGGCTTCTATTGCTGGGCTCTGATGTGATATTCCCACCTGCCATCATTGTACCTTGTCCCCACTCACATCGGAACCGAAATGCATAAATACAAAGATGGGTAAACAAATGAATCACGGATATTTTAACCAAATAATCTTAGTTAATCACTTTAGTTACTGAGAATTGTTTTGAAAGTACCTTCCAAAAGCTTTTAGGCATGATGTAAATGGTAGAAAATAAAAAAAAACTAAGCCATCGGTGTTGCCGCATGTGAAATAACTCATGTTCTCCTAAAATTATGCATCTTACTCCTAAGAAGTCATTCAGTGGCCTCCCAACACCTACATTTCAATGTAATACCACTGGCATCGATGAGTTATTCTTAGTTCGTGCTGCTGTGACATCAGCTAGAGTTTTCCCCACCGTTGCCAACAAGAAAACCCTGAGCTGAACATCTGAGAGTATCTTCCTTCCCATTTATAGATCAGTAAGTCTTGCTCCTTTCACTTCAAGCCAGGAAGTCAGTCCACAACAGGAGGACATTCAACGGAGTGAGCCATAATGCCAGCTTCTCTCGAAACCCAAGGAGCTGTTAGCTCAGCCAGCTCCCAAATGGCTACCCCAAAAACTACTGAGTGGGGGAGTGCTGAAGTCCCAAGCTTTCTATGGTTTTAAAAATCAAAACTCATTCACCGAGTCAGATCTTCTGGCCCAAGGACTCTGCTCTGCCATGCTCTGGGGACACAAGGCAGCTCTAAATCCAGTTTATGTGGCCAGTGCAGAATGGTCACAAAACCAGCTACCGGAGACATATCAGAGGCAACAAAGAAAGGAGTCAATCTCCAGTTACTGAAGCATAAGGAAGAGGCCAAGTTACCTGCGTTGTTATGGCAAGAGTTCATTTGGACTAAGAGGTAAATAGAGACGGTTGAGCTCGGTCTCTAAAGCTAAGGCTGGACCGCTGGAAGCACAAGCTTTCTCAATTTTATAGAGAAGAGGATTGAACTGAGAAATCAGAGCAGTCCTGATCGTTTTTAATCAACTGAATGAGAAGCAAAGAGGGGAGGTGGAGGCTTGGGAAGAAAAATATGTAAAGCTTAAAAAGTTCCAGCTGCTGTTCTCTAATGGAGTCTTGGTTCCTCATGATCGGTGGAATAGTTAGGCCACCTGGTGGTAAACAGCAAACCAACAACCTTTGCAATTTCCAAGCCACAATAAAGATCCTGAGGACCAAAGAGCTCGGAGAACTGTCATACGCTGGGGAGCCTGTCATTCCCAGGTGGCTGGTGTGCAGCCACCGCTGGGAGATAGCAGCCAGCAATGGCTTCCATCAGTCGCTATTCAGGTGCAATACAGAATTGATGAGTTGATCTGGTGTCTGGCCAATATCTGTCAGGCGGCTGTCTCCATCGCAAAATCTTCCATGGCAGCCAGCCTCTCCTTTGCCTCAGAAGGGAGGGAAAGGAAAAAGCAGTTCAGGAACAGCTGAACTTGGGTAAGCTTGTGAAATAGGAGCTTGACGTGATGTTTAAGTAGCTGAATGAAGACCTCTGTCCCTAAATGCAGCATCAGGTCTATGCAGGTAAATCAAGTGAGTCTCATGTGCATGGTTGTGACTACGTATTTGGGATTCATATTTTAATGAATATTCTACAATACAGTTTTCATTTCTGTGTCTGCGACTTGTTTCTTCCAGCAAATCTCAGCAAAAGCATTGCAAAGTATCAAACAGAAAAGGAGAGTGCATGGAAGACACCAAACCTGTAGGTGAAGTCCTTCTTCAGAAGCACTTCTAAGTATTCATCTTTAATATCTAAGAGTTTATCCGAGCTGGACAGTGGTATACTGCCAGAGGGCATTCAGAGATGAGTTCAGTACAGGCAAATTAATATAAACAGAAATGTCTTTGAAAATTTAATTCTTCTTAAGTAAAGAACTGTCAGTTGTTTTGCCTAATGCTGTCCACTGGACCTTTAGTCTGATCCTAGTGAAAACAAGTAACAGTCTCCAAGTGTTGCTGTTCTGCTGAGCACTACTCCTAGCTGCTCTCTCCTTGCTGTTCTTGCCCAATTCCCTCACTGCATTCCCTAACACTTGAAAACTCACCAGACTTGTGACTCACATTTTAATCTTATCCAAGTCACAATGTTTATTTCACAGGATGCCCAATTAAACGGTAATTCAATCTGCTCTGGAGTTGTTTCCTTCCCCTCTGGTGATTAGTATAACCTGAATAATGTAGGAACCACCGAAAAAAAAGGCAGTAAACAACTTCAGTGACATCGGGAAACCGAGACGCAACTTTTCCCAGTGAAGAAGAGGGAAAAAGGGCTCACACAAAAATGTTAACGTGGGTCATAATTTCTAATATTCTCTGACTCTGAAGAACGGAAGGGAAAATTATGCTACCTTAGTATGTCTCACGGACTCCCTTTAAGCCCGGGGAAACATGAGTAGGTGTGGGGCTGTGCAAGCCACACAAAGTGAAAGAAAATCTCTGGCCCCATTTTCACTGTCCTTTCAAGTGCCCGCTGTTGCCCTTCGTTGAAGCTAGTGCGAGTACGCCAGTTTCTTGCATCCTGCCTCCAGTGAACGTGCTGGAGCTCCGTGCTCTCAAAGCAAAGGAGCAGACTCCCGCCTAGCACTTGCTGCATGCTAGTGTCCAGAAGCCCTAAAAACCTACCGGCTATCGGCTCACTGAAGGGGATTTTTATCATGGCACGGACTTGCATACTTTCTTGAGGCCTTCTTTTCATCTTCACATAGGCATGTCAAGTGCCATGCGATGCACGTAGATGTGACTCTACTTGTTATCTGTTCCACAAGTACTCCACAAGTAGCCTTCTGCAGCACCCCAGGCTTATACTGGAGGCATGGAAATAGAGGTAAAGCCCTGTGTAAAAAGAAGGGTCTGTTTCTCAAGACAAGAAAGAAGAGTTAACAGGACTGTTAAATGTTACCTTGTCTTTAAAAAGCAAGCAAAGGGAAACCTCTTGGGGATTGACAAATGTGAGAAGCTGTGCAGGAACACAGCTTGGAACCACCTTGCTTCTGCAACTCCCAAGGCACAGCCAGCTCAGAGTTGAATATTGCCGATTACTGAGGTGAAATACACCGGTTTCAGAATGGCCCTTTGCTAACTAGAGCAAACTCAACGCTGATGCAAGCACAGGCAACTCCACCAAAGACATCTCTTCTTGATGCAAGTGCTTAAAACAAAATGTGCCACTGGTTCCTTCCTTTACCAAAGCATCTCATTCTAGTTACCAAGCAGAGGCCAGGTTGCGCCTCCCGGCTTTTCTGTGCGTGCACTGAGACAAACTGTGAGCAGGGGCTCATGGGGCACTGAGGGGTGCCAGGAGTCCTGCAGAGCCAAGCAAAACTATGGCAAAGGCACGGAGTTCATGGGCGCGTGGTGGGGCAGCTCTCTCAAAAAGCCAGGTGTTCTCTCCAGCTTGCAAAAGGAGCAATTTTGTGACTTCGGAAGAAATACTCCCATTTGAGCTCCTGCTGTGACACTGCTCGTTACTCTCTGCTGTGCCCAAATGGCGTTACAAGGAGCTCCTTGCACAACGTGCCCTGTGCTCGCCTGCCTTTTTTTTTCCTGAGGGGGGAGAAGTTTGGCACTTGATTTTTTGCGTGATAACATTGTAAAATTCTTCCCAAATAAATTTTCAGTTTGAGACTTTCTAAAAAAATATAGATTAATTGTGATAATTAAATTTCTCTCTGAGTGATTTCTTTGATAAATGGGTCTAGTTAGGACTTTCAATTAAGCACCAGGCCCTGCTGTGAAGTCAGACTGAGCTTCGTGTTGCAGGCATTTATTGCCTCATTTACGCAGAGACAATCTGAATTATTTTACATTACACTGTTTTCTTTATCTGTCTTTTTTTTACACAGGTATTAGAATTCCTATTAACCCTTCTATCAGGGAGCCAATCAAAAAGGTATGGTCAAGCAACTTTTAATTATATTGTTATGGTTTAAACAAGCCTCCTGGAAGCATGGTACTCAAAATCTTTCTCTTGTCCATACTGCAGTCCTTTGCCGCATAAACTCACTGGTTTGTTATTGTGCGATTCTCGCAGACTCCAAGTTGGTGATAAAAGAATATGAAAATAATATAAAGTGGGGAAGAAAAGACACTGACCACAAAGACAACCTTTTGATGAATGGTGGTAATATGCAACGATTCTGGGAGCAGCAGCTTTTATGTTTTTGTGTTGTCCGAAAATGTGAGTAAATGGTAACGACTGCTTGGAGAATTGCAGTTATCAGGGGTGCACTTCACCTTTAAGGTTGCTATGTTTTAAAGTTATATCCATGCACTCAAGCATGGTTGCATGGTCATTTTGAGTGTGGACCGAAGTATTTAAGATACACAATTTCCACCTTTTATTATGAAATTGGGACTATTTGGTTGTTTTTCTAGTTACTGGTATTGATGGTTACAGAAAAATAACCATGTGACTGTCAATCACTGCTGTTAACCATGAAGAATGAGAGATCAGCTAATTTAATAAAAAAAGCAAAACTCATCCAAAAGAGCATCTTTTCTTTTAAATACAAAACCCGCATCTAGACACCAGAATTCACTGTCATTGATAACAGAGAAGAAAAAAGTCTACTAGACTTAGAAAATGGTTTTAAATTTTTATGAGTGTTCTGTAAAGCCATCCACAGCTACACTAGCTAAGACGCAATTGTAAGGTTTACCAACTGATGTGCTTTGAGATATAAATCAGAAACTAATTGTCTGACATTAGGGAAAAACATGTTTTTCTCTCCTCCCACACTACCCAACAAAAAATATTTCTATTTCCTTTATGCTATATACTGTATGTGAATCTATGTAAAGATAGTATATAAATTTCTGATTATACTTTTGAGCTTGATTTTAATGCAACCAATGAAATGGATATGCTTCCCAAATGAGACTTAGTCAGAGGCATATGTTAATTCGTATTAAACTGAACCTTTTTTGGGAGGTGGGAGGATTTCAAGGGAATCTCTGCCATGTAAAGAAATCATGCTGTCTGTCCATATATGAACCTAAGCACGGTCGGATCTCAGATTGTCTGCATGGAGCAAGAGATATTAAATGAGTTGTGACTACTGAGAGTTTGAATAATTGACAGAAATTTCAATGCAATTAATGTAAAGCAAAGGACACGAATTAATTGCTGCGAAATTAGGGTTTGTGAATTACTGAGGTATGACCATAAATCCAAATGTCACCCCCTTCCTTTTTTTCTCCAATTTAAAATAGCAAACCCCATGCTTCTAATGCAGATTTGTTATGCTCTGGCATATCTAATTTCTTAAACTGGTAAGACAAAGATGACTGATACCAAATCATAGGAGTGTACGTTTTAAAAATCCAAATGCTATTTTAAACGTAAGTTAAAATGAGAACACTGTGTGGTTAATATTTATCTAGCATCCTCTCTCTTTGAGGCACATCTTGTCACACAGGACTGTGCTGTTAAAGTGGTTCATGGGAATGATGTGCATGACTCCTTCTTTTGCTAATGGGAGCTGTATGCAGAGAACAATTTAGCTGTTAGTGCTCTGAGGAGAAAGAGAACTTGAATAGCAGGGGCTTGGAGAGCAAAATAAAAAGAAAGCTGCTAAGGGCATTTGAAAATACACTCGCTATTCTTTTTCTTCCTAAGCATTGCTGCAGTAAACAACTGCTTCAAGATTCCTCTTTAAATAAGTGACATGAAAAGGAAAAGAGCATGACTTTGTATCACCAGCCATTCAAAATGGGGTCCCAAACTAACCTTGGGGGTAGGAAAGGCTCGCGGGGGGAGGGTGCTGCCGGGGTGCTTGTTTGGGTTGTTTTCTCTCTTTGCTGGCCAGTGGTTTAAAGAAATTATCCCCAGTGGGAGCATTCTGACCCAAATACCAGGAACACTGCGTTTCCTATGGGGAGTGTATTTAGGCCTGCATTTTAAAAATACAACTGCCTAAAATTAGACTCCCAAATCCATGTAAAGTGCTAAAGAAATGGCCTGGTTTTCAAAAGAATCAAATATCCACCGACTCCGGGTCAGGGTCCTGACCCAGCAAAGCACATGAATGTTCTCCCCAACCCCCCACCCCGAGGCAACGTGATTGCTCATGCATTTACAGCTAAAGTGCTTAAGTGCTCCCTTAGGTAGGGGTTAGAGAACTTAAACATGGGTGTAGAATCGACTGAGCGCCATCCACTCTCTTACATCTTGGCCAGAGGGAAGTTTTTTCATTTGATTGTTTTTTTATCACTTTGCTTGTGTAGAATTTTCCCAAGCAAGCCATACGCGGCGAAGTGCTTTTCCACACGTTGCAAACCTTGGTCCCAAACCCAGCCAGGACAAGTTCCTTTGGGGGACAGCCTGCAAATATCCAAATTGTGCTAGGGCTGTGTACAGCTCCTAAGGTCGGGGAAAACGTATACGACACAGGAGAGCAGCTTTTTTTAACGGCTAAGCTAATAGCAACCTTTTCCTGATAATTAGTCAGGACTAGAAGAACCTGGGATATTAAAAAAGGCCAAAGACCATAAGCATCACACGGCCCTTTCCTAAATGTTACGATGCAGATCTGTTTACGGGTACAAAGACGGCTTAAGGTACTGGACCAGGACACAGAAACCCTGACTCCAAGCCCCACTTCCACCAAAAGATTTACACAGGACTGAGCAAGTCACTGACTATTCACTTCTAAACCTGTAAAAGAGCAATATACATTTCTGGCTTCAGAGTGAAGGGAGACTAAAATCCATTAGTGATTGTGAGGTGCTCAGATATTAAATTCTTAAGTGCTTAGATACATCAGGAGAGGAATTTTCCAAAGAGACATTATTGAACAGATCTGTGCATGCTTTTTTGTAATATTCATCATAATGTGTTGTTGTATTGTGTTATGTATCTTTATTCCTGATGTTTTATTTATTACAAAATATTAAAGGTTGGGTTTCCTTATGGGGGTGGATTGACTTGGAGGAGTTCCACAGGGAAAGAAAATGTTTTCCATGTTATAAGACTAATAACATAATGGGAAAAAGAAAAAGCTTATGTTACCATTTGATCGAGACAATAAATAAATGCCTTCACTTTGGCCCATAGCATACCATCTAACTGCGATGTTCTTTTGTCTCTTCAGTCTTACTAACTGCCTCGCATTTCACCTATTGTGTTTTCTTCTAGAACTGATGTACTAAATATTGCAAAAAAAACCCAAACAAAGAAACCCCAAACAAACCCTCCAAAAAACATTCAGCCCATAATAAATATCATTCCCTATTTCCTGAATTGAATGTCACTGTGGGATGGTCCTCGTGACATCAACAAAAACGTCATATTACTGTTTATTGTCAAGTCCTGCCTAAGTCTGACCATTAGTGACAGTAATCGGGACAGAAAAGGAGCCACGCTACAGATACGAGGGTCAGCTTAAAGCTGAGGAAACACAGGCATATGACAGGATAAAAGAGTGACTTTGGGGAAGCTGACTGTTTCTTATACTTAAACCAGGGCTACATCTAAATGTTATGCTTAATTTCTCATAGAAATATTTTTTGCTGTATTTTCTGTTTTCGCAAGCGTTTGTGTCCTTTCAGGCATGTAACTTTTGTTCATATTTTGGCAATCAACATAAACCTTATGATCCTGCTAAGCCTTTGTTCAGAGTAGTTGACAGAGGCCGCATTGCTTAAAGGTCTTTAGTAATTTGGGTTCTCTTTCTCAGGATGAAATCTTCCTTGGACTGCTGGCTCTGCAGGGGATCAGTACCCATGAGCAAAGCGTTCTCACTGAGGATGAGCCTGACTTTACAATCCAGTATCTTGTGTTACAGCTGTCTACTGCATCACACTAT
Source organism: Chionis minor (assembly GCA_013398295.1). Taxonomy (NCBI): domain Eukaryota; kingdom Metazoa; phylum Chordata; class Aves; order Charadriiformes; family Chionidae; genus Chionis; species Chionis minor. Next base: position 121,563 of record VZSF01009554.1, read on the forward strand.
CTGCCCCGTCACTTATCCTAGCTTCCCTTATGCTTATTGATGGTCGTTTCCTGTGGTCTTCTTTTGAAGCTCTTTTTTGTCTTTTATTAAGAATCCCTTTGGGACACTAAATTCAACAAGTGGTACTATATCTAGCTTTTACAGACAGGATAATCATATGTTTGTATTTTAGCATTATCAGTGACTATGTTCTGCAACACAACAGAATGTCTTCGTTTTCTTAATCACTATTCTGAAAGTGTTTTGGGAGCTTTCAGATTAAAAGGCACTGAATAAATCACAGGGCTCTACTGTAACCCTAAGCGTGGCTCAGACTGGCACTTCAACTTTCTGTGATTTTCATACAGTTGCTTTATATCCCATTTGATACTTGTCCTATTTATCCAATACTTTGATACAGAATTTGTAACGCTGCACTATGCTTTATTACTCCCAGTAATTCCCTTCTGTCTGCTTTTGGCTGGTACTGTAAACCACACAGGCTGAGGTTCTGTGTTGTATTGGTACTGCTAAGGTACTTTAACTCACTTTTGCGTAATTTGGATTCTGATCTGATCCCAAAGATTGCTCACTTTATGAGTTATATCAGCCTAAAGAGAGCTCTCCATGGATAACTGCAATTCAGAGCCACAGAAAATCCTTTTTGAGGGTTTTGCAATAGAGCCATATCCCCTTTTCTCTCTAGCAAGAACCGGACATTGTTGGACGTTGGTCAGAGCAGGCAGTAGAATCAAATAAGCTTTAAACCCATTTTTCTACTAAAAGTGAACTCAAGTTATCACAGACTAATAACAATTCATGATGTATCCCTGTCAATCTTCAAAGGATTTACATAAAAAGGGTTACAGCCCCTGTGTTAGTTAAAACAAGAGATGCTCAATTTACAGGTTAGGAAACCAAGGCAAAGACTCAATTTACTACTGGTTATGAAAATAGCTGAGGATTAGGCTTTTAAAGTAGTTTTCTACCAAGTACAAAGGGCAAGAGGTGAGGTATTAAGAATCTTCAAATGTCTGGGGTTTTTTTTTCCCCTCCTGTTTATAGCCCTTCTGTTATATTTTTCAGAAAGAAACAAAAGCCCATAAACTTTTGCCTTCTTCCCCCCCTGCCCTTTTCTGGAAGAAAATGACATGAAGCTAAAAGGTTGCCCTTGGATCTCCTCTATGCTGCTTGACAAAAAAGGAAAAAAAGGAAAAAAAGGGGGGGAGGATTGTGATTAAAGGCGTTTTGGCCAACGTTTAGAACGGAACACACAGCACTGCTCTTCTGTTTCTGCCCTTTGCTCAGTTACCCACAAGACTCAAGCCACATTCATCCAGTTTGCTCAGCCCACAGCCTGAAATCAATGAGGTCTATGCAAGAAGAGAGCACCTGCCGCAGGCTGTTACTGTTTTTATTTATCGTCTGTATTATTAGACCACGCAGGAACCCTAACAACAAATATTATCTGAAGCACTGTGTAAACATTGAACAAAATGATGGCCCTGTCCCAACGTGATTACAAACTAAATAGAGGACAAGAGACCACAGACGGATACAAACAGGCAGAGGGAGAATAAAGGAAATGAGAATGCTCAGCGTGGCTGACAGCAGTATTACCTCATGAGCAGTCTAAGGATTGTCAAAGCTTTTGTAGACGTCATGGCAAAGGAGAGCTTTAAGGAAATTCTAGAGAGCTACCAACATAAATCTGAGGGCGTTTATGCAGGGTATCCTCCAAGTATGAGACAGACCACAGAGGAGAAAAGGAGAAAGGGCTTGCTTTGAGATGAACACAAGAGGATGGTAACTCTGAACAAAAGGAGATGGCCCATTTTAAGGTTTCAACAGCATTTAAATGTCACAGCTGCCTGCATTCCTGACTGCCTTTAACAGTGACTCCCTTGTTTTGCTCCTCACCAATCCTGTTCACCCACATCCTGCTCTAAAAAAGCATATAAGGACCAAGCACAGCAGAGCTGGAAGTCTGCTCAGGCAGGGCAGTTATTGGAGCTGCTCTGTTCCCTGTTCCTGCCTCCTGACAATGAGAGATGATAGGTAGGGTCCCAGGGGGCCCTGAAAATGAAGATAGGCAGCTTATGTTGATGTGAGATAGGGGAGGGGGGAGGTAGCGCAGGGATGCCAAGAGAGGAGTGACATGTTCAAAGAGACAGGCTAGGAAAATGATCTTTGAAGCAACAGCAGCCATATACAGTATGATGAGGGCAAAGGCAAGCTTGCATGTGTCAAGGCCAGAGAAGAGGATGTTGCAGCAACTGAGCTGTTAAATAATGAGAACTTAGGCAAGAATTTTAGCTGCATGGAAGAGTGGGAAAAGATGTATCTTAAAAGCTGGAAGATTTAAGAATTGCAGGTGGGGTGGTATAAGCAGCTGGAAGATTGAGGCTGTATGTAACAGGGGTCGGAGCCGATGGTCCAATACAGTCGTGAGTGACAGACAGCATGGTATGTTGTCCACAGGGAAAACAAGGTGGTAGAGGGCTTGGGGGCACAGAAAATAGTATCAAGCAAGAAGTTGAGGTATTTTCTTCCTCTCATCTCCTGTTCCTCTGTTCTTTCTGCAGCTATTAAATACAGGCAACTATAGAGTAGCTGCCTAGGATAAGCCAACAATTCAGCAAAGAATTTAAGTGCAGTCCCATTAATAATTCTTTTTCTCACGTGGTCTAGATCCTGTTCAATATACCCACGAGGTTGCGTCTCTCATCTAACTCAGAAAATATGAATCCTTCCCTCCACGCTCAGCAATAAATGTCACAGACCTTGTGCAGTTTTCTGCTGTATTCCTGGAATAAGATTACTAGCAAGATTAAGGCCTCTTGTTGTGAGAAGGGAGATTTCACAGGATTAAGTGTTATCCAGTCTACTTCTGAAACAGAGGATAAAATACAAGAAAGGACAATGAATTTTATTACTGAAAATATCACTGACCATGGTGGTGGTAAAAAGGATCATGAAAGACCGAAAATTTAAATTATATACAGAAATAAAAATCAACAGGAGAAAGTACCGCAGGGCCTACAGTTATCCTTTGTTGCCAGAAGAGGGCACTCGTGGCTTTTGTTTTATGACTTGAGAGATTTAAGTCAAGATTTCCCTTGGTAGCATTTCCCAGGCATAAATCAAGCACAAATGAATAACCTTTGATTTATCATTCCTAATGGAGATGTACATCATATTGGCGTGTCATCACATTTCAACATTGGCCATTATGATGCCAATCATATAGTAATTTTCTTCCGTGTCATAATCAGCGATGAAGATGTACGTTTCCATTCAGTACAATTAGATTTTCATGTTTCTTAATGGTAGCTGAGGGCATTAGGCAGAATACCTGCTTTTGCTGCCTCTAACTCTTTTGTGCTCATATTTTTCTGAAATTGTATCCAAACCATTACCCAATCACCACTTTCCTGTAGTTAAACGCCACCTCTGCTCATATGGGAGAAGGTGAGGAAGATTTAAACCATTATTCCAAGCTGCAGAGGAACAAGCATCAAAATCCTAGTCAAATACACGCTGTTGGAAAATACCTGACCTTAACTATTTCAGAGCTCTTTTATATGCTTCATGAAATCAGTTTGGCCTTGTCACTTATGACCTAACCCACAGGACAAACCAAAATGAAGGTGTCTAGCGAGGCCTGGTGTCAACCGGCCAAGCTCAGCCAGACTGTTGGGAATAAGCACCCAGGGAAAACCCAAGCTACTGCTGGCGGTAATGAAACTCTTCTGTGAGCAGAGGCCTTCTACTCAATGGATGGATGGATGGATGGACGGACGGACGGATGAAATGTGTTGCTGGCATTTAGAACAACTCCTGGCTCTTCTGCGTAACTCCTGTTCAGGGCCAGCATATCATGGGTTTGCATGAGCTAAACAAGTAAAACCTAAGTAGTAGCGCTTTCAAAAGCACCCGAGCTCATCTGAAAAATCCCCTCATATGTCTATAGTGAATATTTTGGTGGTCAAATACGACCTTTCCTTAAAGGATGCCTTTAAGTTTTTTGGCGGCTTTGTTCTCTGTCCAAGTGGGCCGGTGATGCTCGCTGCAGGGATGCCAGCAAGGCCAGCGGATACACCAGCACCGGAGGACGGGGAAACCGAGCGAGGCGACCAGAGCCTGTCGCTGATCCCCAACATCCCCAAGCTTACAAAACCAGCAAGTAAAGCCCAACCCAACCCGAAGGAACGGCCCAAGCGACCCCCCCGCACCCCCGGCGGCAGTGCCTCAGCCGCCACCCGGCCGCCGCGCCCCCACCGCGGGGTGAGGGCGACAGCGGGGCCGGCCACCGCCGCTTGCTCGGGGCAGGGGCATCCCCGGCTGACCCCGCGCGGCTTAAATGTCACTTGCCGCCGCCTCCTGTTTCAGGCTGCCAGCGAAAAGGGGTCGCCGGCCTCAAGGCGAACCGCCCCGCCAGCCCCGGGGCTGCCGGAGCGCGCCGCCCGCCGCCGCACCTGGGCGGGCGGAGAAGATGGCTCCCACGGGGGCCGAGCCCGCCGGCTGCAGGGGCACTGCGGCAGGCGGCAGGGGGCGAGCGCTCCCCCGCGGCGCAGCCNTAACGGCGCCCGGGGGCGGGGCGGCCGGCCGGGCCTGGCGGCGGCGCGCGCCCTCTCGCGGCCCTTGGTGCCGCCGCCTCAGGTCTGGGTCGGGGGACATCAACACGCCCCGCAGCGGCGAATCGCGCTTTTTCTCCTCAAAACGATGGCCCTACCGCCCGCCCTTGCGGCCCTGAGGTCTTACCGTATCAACAGGCCTACTCCAGCGAGGAGTACCGGCGGCGAAGCCCCGGCCGTCGTACCCTGACCGGGCTGCCTCGTCCCTCTCGCGACTAGAAGGCTCCTTTCTTTTCTTGTGATGCTTAAGAGCAAATCGTGTTCTGTGGTCGGCCCCAGCCAGCGACGAGTCTCGCCTCTCAAGGAGGGACCGGGCAGCCCCTTGCCGTGGGCACCAGAGCCCGTTCCTGCCCGTGAGGGGGGCGGCTGGAGCGTGGCACTGGGCAGCGCCAGGAGGGCACGGGCACGATGGTGGTAGCGTGCTGGTAACCTTCGGGCTGGCAACGGCAGCCGCCTTCTAAACTCGCGAAGCCTGAATTCCTGTCAAGGAAACAAGTTGGCATCTTAGCAAGCCTTAGCAAGTGAGTTTTCTGCTGGATCTGGGAAAAAAACTTCCCAAGGACATTGTTACCAAGAACACCTGGAGGTTTTATCTATCCATGAAGTCAGAGGACTGCTGTCTTCCCGTGTGCAGCGGAACTAAGCTGTAAAGTTACGGGTTTGCGCCTGGATTTAAATTACTGTTTTAAAACATATCTGCTGATGTTGATACAGCACGTGGCTGGGCCCGTTCCGCCCCTCTGTCCGTAAACTGTGGGGGTTTGTAGTCTGCCCTCTCGCAGCAGGCAGACCAAGGCGCCCTGGCTGTAAATCCACGTACTGGGGTCAGGCGGCCTCGAGAATTGATGTGGCCCTTTTACCTGCCCACGTGCCACGACTGGCTGCAGAGTCACATTTGACCTGTTTGGCGATGAAAGAAGCTTTATTTAGAGAACTTGAAAACGTGCTCTGGTTCAAACCGAATCAAGGCAATGTCTAAAAAGTCTGATGGCAATCCCAATTCTTTTCCTGGTCAAACATGTTCTTATAAAACCAGGCCGCCTTGTGACAGCAAATATAAACCAGAAAATGTACTCAGCAACCAAAAAACCAGTCCTCATTGCGGATGATGTAGGCAATTAATTACTTCAAAATAAAACTTGGGAAGAAATAAAAACTACCGTTTTGTCAAAGAACAGAGAGCAAATGCAAATTAATGCCGCCTACATAGGGCCACGTTGGTTTCCGTTTTGAAGATGGAACCTTTTTCCACTTACACTAGGGTGAGTTAGGGATAACTCCACTGAAATTAGTAGTCACAACAGTGCAGAAGCAGACTGAGAGAAAAATGAGGTTCTCTCGATGCCCACTTGATGCAAAATGTGTTACTAATGAATGGCAGTAGCTGCAAATGTCACTCTCGGCTTCCTATTTTCACTTTCAAATTTGTTGGTAACATCCTGATTAAAATTGTACAGTTCTATAGCTGGGGCTTGGATTAAGTTAAAATCATTAGGATTAGAAATGGTGCAAAACCAGAACCTCAGATCTGATCCTCTTTGAATTTCTATGGGGAGCAGTTCGGATTCAAATCCCCAGATATGAACCTGCTTGCACAGTTTAATTCTGGGTCAGTAGAAGCCTAAATTCCTGGTCTGGTTTTGTGTGGGTGTAATCCTGCAAGAGCATTTGATTGTGGGATTTTGTGGGTTTTATGAATGACTGAAAGTGAGAGAAAGGAGGCGTTTCATGACTGTCGATGAGACTAGCTTCCTGTTCACCAAGTATGATAGAACAAAAGCAGTTATTACACTAGTTTTTATAAATTGTTGAGAATACAAGATGTGGGAGGAAAAGTGCCGAAGATCATTCAGATGACTAGGGGTTCAGAACAAAGACCATTTCTATACAGTGTCGGCACAATGGAAGTTCATTTTTTGTTAGTTTTTAGGTATTATTGTAACAAACATTAATATTAAAAGAGGAACTTGGAGTTTTACAGGTTGACTGCTTTAGCTGTCACCATTTAAATCTAGACAAAAATACCAGCATAAATTAATTTACACTCAGTTACTTTACCTAAACCCAGGATTTGGCCTACTGCAGAAGCTGGATTGAATTCGGCCGGAGAAAATAAAGAGTGCTGGTGTGCTGGGGACTGAGAGCAAGTCATGAAAATCTGTTATGAGGCTGAAGATAAAAAACATATGGGGTGAAAGAGCCTCAGACAAGAAGTTAGAGAATGAAGAGAGAAGTCAGAAAGTTTGAGAGGTGTTCCTGAACTGTAAACCACAACTTACAGGTACCAATAGATCTATAACTGCTTTAGTTTGCTATAGTTCAGTGAAAGTCCAGGCTGTTTCATCTGTTTACACTAGAAAAACATCTGGCCTGCAGTTACTAACCTAGGAGAAGTATTCTGGGCAAAAAAGTATTAACTTGTGTAAGCTACAGTTACTATGTCAGCTGGTCAGCATGTCAGCTGGTGCTAAATTACTAAACCTTCATTCAGGTTTGTCTTTGTGCATGTAGAATTGCTTTTTAAAGAAATTATGTCAGAGATTGCTTATTCAATACTGTAGTTAATTCGTCTGATTCTGCAAGAACATCTCTGTCGTGTGGTTGGTAAAATTATTATGCATTCTCCTTTTTCACCATTTCAGAAAAGTGTGTTTTCTTCTTATTGGACTAAAGCACATCTATAAGCTTTCCTTTTCCCTCACTACATCTCCCATCATTGACTAAGGGCATCGCCATTATGCTGGAACAGGAAGACTCTTGGACTGGATCAGCCATTTCACTGCCTGTGTGTGCCTGCGAGATAAGGACACAGTATTCAATCTTTGAAAGATGTTCTTCTGAGTAGCTTCTGTATGTTTCTCTGTGCCTTTCATTTATTAACTTTTGCATGTGACACGTATGTCCAAAAGCCAATATGCTGTATTAGGGCTCAATCCCACACTACTGACGTCAGTGAGAGTTTTATCAATTACTTTAATGAGCACAGGATTAAGCCTTTGTGATTATATGCAGAACCAATTATTGGATTTTTCTGTGAACCTACATTAAAACCTCCTTACAAATCTAACTTGCAGGGTGTGAATCAGAGAAAACATTGCTTTTCTGTTTCAGTTTAAATTTGACTTTGGAACTAAGCCTATTATACTTAGGTTTTGAAATGCAGTGCATTGGCAGAAACAGACACATTTTGCCCTCTACTCCAGCTCCCAGTAATAAGGCATTGCGCGGTTTAACCTCTTCCTAGGCATTTCCTGCTTAAGGACCCAGTATTTTCACAGCCTCTATATTAAAAATGACTTTTAGCATCTTGCAGAGTGAGACACCCCCCCCAATATATTCTGTTTGACAGATGGTCTTTACGTAATTCCATTGTCAAGCAAAGAAATAAAATAAAATAAAATAAAATAAAATAAAATAAAATAAAATAAAATAAAATAAGCAAACCTAAACTAGAAAGAAGCCCAAGCCTGTGATCTATTCTTCTTGTTTTTATTCATAGACTTGCAAGTATGACAGCTGTAATGTAGTGACCTGGCCTACATATTGCATAATGCTGCAGATCTTTTTATTTTCCTGTTGTTCCTAATCATTATTTATTATCTGAGATGATTATCAATTATTTCTTATACAACTCCAAAGAGAGCAAGCACATCCTCCAAGCCACATGATTTTTTTCTGTATTTGAAGTTCAAAGAGTGTCTGACTTCAGTTTGGCTTTCTGAAAGTCATTAGTCCACAGTGCATGTGAATGTAATTTCCATGTAAATACAGTCCCTGCATCAGTAATTTATGCTTAAAATCAGAAACAGTAAAAGTGAACGGCTGCCTTTCAGGCACAACCTGTGGTGGTGTTGATTCAGAGCTAATGTTTTACCCTTTACTCAGCCGCAAATTCACCCTGGTATTTCACTGTATGCCTGCACATCCAAATAAAAAGACGGGTTTTATAATCACTATTTTTGTCTTGTCTTTGCAAATATTCTGCAGAAGGTAGATATAAGATGCATTGTATTTTGTCTTGAAATAAAAGTTTATAGTGTTATTATGGTGGGGTGATTGGAGCTGAACCTTGCTGGGGCAGGTTATTTTTTGTTTATTGGCATGATAGGAAAATACTATATACAAGTTATAAAAATCACTAAAAGATACAGTAACAGAGTCTCACTGTGTGGTGCACTTGAACTAGAAACAGTCTTGTGTTCACCCTGGCTAGAACACTGTTTCCTAGAGCAGATAGTTCCTGTTTGTGCAGGAACATATAAATCTTATTTTAAGCTGAGGAAACATTAAATAAGAAGGGCTTTATATTTTGGGTCATTAGGATGCAGTATAAAGCTCCAAAGTAATCTCATTGAAAGTAGTGGTGTGATCTAGGGGAGAGACACCGGCTTAGGAATCAGGGGGCTTGTGTTTCATTTCTAGCTATCTGTCTCGCTTGATACTTCTGGCCTCTTCATCTTGGCTCTTAGTGATGCCATTTTTCACTGGTTGTCTGTCTTCACTATTTAAACTGTAAAATTGTTGTGACTAGTATTATTCTTCGGTATGCATTTTTACAGCACTTATGACAGTGGAGCTCTATGGACTAGGTCAGGCATTTGTGGATCTGTTCTAGCACAAAAATAAGAGAGTCTCCTCTTTAACTGGATAAAAGGAACAACAGGATGATGTCAGAAAAATAAAGGAAGGAAACTCCTACCTGAATTTCTAATACAAAGCTTAAATAGAGCAGAGTTTTCTTTATTATGCTAGATGGTTCAAATGGAAGAATTAACCAGAAATTATTAAGTGAACGAAGCAAATTTATCATCGCTCAGAATATCTGTAAGTATATTTGTGCTTTTCTTTAGCTGCTGAACTATGTTACTCAGGTTTACACCAGACACATTCACCTATGGCTTCACGACAAATAAGCCCAAATTGACCAAGATGGTTTGGTTGCAAGAAGTCAGATAGGTTTCCTCATACCACCTCCAGTCTGTTCTCCAGCAAGCACACTAACACCTGCAGTGTCAGCACGTTGACCTTCACTTATAGAATCCAGCGCCCTGAAATACCTCAAGTTGCCATTGAAGAACTGCTTTTCTGTTTCTTTTCCAGAAGTAGTTTCAGGAAGCAAATAGTTTTGATAACGTACATAACTGAGGCAGAAATGTAGCTGAACGTGGTTAATTCGAGACTGTAACTATTGAAATTAAAGCATTCTTTATTATTTTGCTACCTGTAGGCTTAAGTTGGCAGTTTCACAAAATGTCATCTGAATGTGCTATTAACAGACAGGTATAGTTATTGCATACTACTGTGCACTAGCCTTAATGATTTCTTCTTCCTTCTCTTTAAATTTCAATTCTTTTTTTCTTTTCTTTTTTCCCTTTGAATATCTCAGATTATTTCTATGTTGATCATTCTGCAACTTCCTTCATAACATCTGCTTGTGCATTTATAAATCTTAATCCCTGGTCTTGGGACATCATTCCTCTCCAGAAGAAGGGCTAGATCTGCCTGTGCTTCTAGCTACTTTGTGCTGTTCAGCTGATGCCAAGCATCTATAAAGCCATCTTAATCAGTTAAGCCTGATTTATGTCTGCTTTACTTCGCCAGAGAAATACTCAGAAACGAAAATGAGAACTTGTCCTCTATACCTCTTTTCTCATTTTCCTTCTTTTTTAGTATTCTTTGTTTTTCTTGAGCACATTCCCTTATTCTTCTATAAAATATAGCCAAGTGATTACAGAGTATTCAGGAGCTGGAAATAATTTCTACAGTAATCTGTTCAATTAGCAATTCTCTTCATTATTCAAAGAGCCCAATTACCACTGTATTCTGTACAGTTCTCTTGCCCTATTTCACAACTGATTTTTTTACTTTCACAACAATTTTCTTACTCTGTCTCTTTATAACCACTTACGTAGATGTAAAACCTACCACAATAATCATAATCAATGAGTAAGGCAATAAAAGTATTTTGCAAATTAACAACTAATTTCTTACTCTTTGCAGTATAAAAATACTTATGCCAGAAATATTTGCTTACTATTTAAAAGCCAGTGCTAGCTAAATCCAGATCTTCAGAGCCTCCATAGCTCACACATAATCTTGGAAGTGCCTGACCTTGGTCTCAGATTTCTGTCAGCAAGATCCTGCTGGGATGAATGCGTGTTTGTCTGTGTGCCCATTTTGTAGGGACTGGAGCTAGCAGGCATTCTCAAAGACCCACCGGATGCCACAAAGTGCACATCTAGTGGTGATGCTATCGCTGCCAGTTGATGGCATCTCAGTGGCACCTTTGTTACCAGTTTTCCAGCCCACAGAGCATTTAACCAACATTTGGGAGATGTGAACGCAGTGCTCTTGAGTGGATCTCACTCATCACAAGGAATATGCAACACCACCAATGTGCAGTTTGTTGGGATGAAAGAAGACAAGGGCTGCTCTTCTTCAAAAGGCAATCAGGCTTCAGAATAATTATGTAGAATCACTGACACCAGTAAAAGCCTAATGAATTGAATATTTAACTGGGAGAATGCAACATGGGGTTCCAGCTCTGCTCTACTGAGTATTTTTTTATTAGATGTTCAGCATTGCAAGGACTAGAAACCAAGCCTTTCCTCTTCAGTCAAGCACACCAACCTTCTGCTATAGCATCGCTCTTGCTCTGCATTTATACTCAGCCTGAGCGAGATGGACTACCTTCAAAAGGAATGTTAAAAATGGTCCTTTTCTAAACCTGGAATAACCTACAGTCTCACAGGAGGGATATGCCTTTGCAAGCCGTAGGATTCAGCACACATCTACTAAACCTAGTGATAAGACACTTACCATTGATTTTAAGAGCTACTGAGTTTAAAGAAGAAAGGAATTTTGCTGTAGACTATTCTGTGGTTAGCCTTCTCTCTGGGACCCTCAAGAAAGAATCATCCTACTGCTCATTATAACTACGTCTTCGCCTTCAAAGATTGTGAAGACTGTTGGGTGTCTCTAGCTTGGGACCAATACAATGAACATTTGTGGTTCATGAATTACTACTTCCAAGAATGTTTTCCTTAGCAGGCAATGTTGGATTCAGAAAGAATTTGCTTCTCAGTGACTTTTTGAAAACAGGAATCTTTTCTATAGTGCACTGGTTATCAATATTCTTCTTTGTACAGATAACAAACGTCAGTACAATGAGAATGACTCCATCATGCTCATCTTGCCACAACACCATCGGCTCTACTATCTTTTTCAGACACAGCTTATCAGCCTCTTAATTCCAAGTCAGTGATCTATATCTAGAGCTATTTGTATGTTTCTTTTTATATTGTCTCTTTCTCATCTTGACTCATAAAAAATCGCCATTACCACTCCTTTCATTGTTGATGTATGCTGCACAGCTTACACACAAGCTCTTGATGTACAATGCAACCTTTTCTCATTCTTTCTCTTTGTCCCTTCAGCACAGATTGCATCCATCAATATTAACATTTCAGCTCTCTGATTTATCTCATTACATTTCTACATTACCAGCCAAGTCATAATTTCCTTCCTGTAATGTCACTTTGAGCTCATTTCCCATACACTCTGCATGTGTATGTAGACAATTACTGGGTTTATTGCTTGCTTCCTTCCTACTGGCCTTAGCTTTTCTCCTTTGTCTTTATCTTCCAGCATTCAATATTTATGGAAAGAGCTCTGCACTGAATTGTAACATCCCGGTCTAAGTTCACAGCTGCCTAAAATAGCGTGACTACTAGCCTCCTGTATTTTCCTGTATTCAGATGGCCGGTTTTTAAATATGAACATCCACCCGATCCACAAAGAGCAGAATTTGGTCATGTTTCCGGTCCCATCTGCTGTGCAAGGTCCTAACAGACCTCTGGAGTGAAGCCGAACAGAGGGCAATGAAACCATCACCCACCAGTTAAGGGCCGCTTGTTCTGCAAAACAAGAACAAGGGGGCTTGCACTGACTTTGCACTAACAGTTTGTGAAAACACACTTCACAAACAACGACTTCCTGGTGGTTTTAACAGGAATAGGTTGCAAAAAGGACTCCTTTTTTCCAAGGACAGCAAACCTTCCTCGCTCACCAGGCCACACGCACCACGGAGTCTTACTGTTAGGAAAAAGCCCTCTGCACCTTGTAGCTAGAGGGGAACGTGGCAGATAAGAACAGCAGTTGGAAGCGATGCCGGAGGGGAAGATTTACAACGCTCTCATGCCTGGAGGGCAGTCATATGTCGACGCACATGGGGAGACCAGGCTACACTGGAGGACTCGTACCATTTCTCTCCTACCTGGAGGCAAGTCCAACCCCGTAGCTGCAATAATGCCCACACGTGTCCCTACTGCCCTGACAAAGACAGCATTTTAAACCTTGGCTCTGCATTTGTCTCAGCGCACATATAAAGCTTTAAGCTCAATACTTGGGCCTCCACGTAGAGCCTTGTGAAAGTCCCCTATGCTCAGCTGAGTTCCTCCCCAAAACTTCGAAACCATAGCTCCACTTGATGAAAATAAAAGCTCAAAGCTCTCTTGTAGCCCACCTCTTCTCCAAAAAGTGGAGATGCTTGTATTTCATTGTTCACTAGAGGGCAACATTGCCTTAAAAATCAATTTCCTTGCCCTCTGTTAACACAGAAAAGGTGAATTAACACAAACTTGGACAGAGAGAAAGTACACAAGGAATGCCCAATATTCTGCTCCAAGGACAGAAAAAATACAGTGTATATTGCAATGCTAAGGAAGTATCTCAGAATGTAACAGAAATCAGTGACTATAGAATTTGGATGAAAGAAAAAGATGTGTGTAGAAAATAAAGTCTTTGTTCAGTGATGTCTTTAAACATGCTTTATTAATCTGAAGCAGGGCTTTAGTTCTGTGGTCCTCAATTAGATCAGACTATATTTAGACAGCATTTTGGGTATATTACTTAGGGAAGCTTTGCTAAAGGCCAAGGACTCAGGAATGCTTCCTGACCTGGAAAAAGCCATTCAAATCAGGGGGAGACTGTAGATGGACTTCTACTCTCGGGGAGACCAAGTGGGAAAGGAGGGATGTGGGCTGGGCCCTGAAGAAGTAGTCTCTCAGGACAGGAAGCTATTACACAAAGAAATAACTTAGAAAGAAATGGAAAAGAGAAACACAAGAGAATCTGGTGGCAAGAAGAGTGAAGCAAAAGTTTCTCGGTGGTCAGAGCCAGCTCTGTGGCCAAGAGTCCTCTTTGGGCTGGTGCAACAAAACTTTGCAGGGGACTCCAGCAGTTTTTTACTTCTCTTTTATCCCTGCAGTGGGAGACAGCTGCTCTTGCTTATTAGCTCTGCTGCCACAGTAGGATTGTTATTCCTTCTCCATCGTAACGCTGGTGTAATTATGTCCCCAAAGAGCTGTGCCTGTGGGCAGCAGTGTGAGCCTGCCAAGTCTCTCCTGGCCAGGCTGTGTGCTCCCACGGCTGCACACTGTGCTGCTGCCCACCCGTGACCCATTTTAGATACTCCTGCTGGAGCCTACGGGGGAAACAACAGGCTATATGCCCGCATAGCAGCTGCATGCTGGTAAATGAATTGGCGTTAGAAGCACCTGAAGACCCTTTTGCTAACAATAACATGGCTCGTTGGAGATCTATAATATGGTTTTATAATTGGATTTGTAACAAGAGGCTAGATTCACACACGCCTCTGTGGGGAGCCTCCCTCCATGCTACTCTGGGTCACTGAAGAGGTGCAGGAGCAGCAGGACATGCGCGCACCCCGGTTCAGGTGGCATCGGTCATCTGTGGCTGGTCATATATGCAGCAGTTGTGCCCCACCTGCAGTCTCGTTGATCCTGCCGCAGCGCTGCGGCAGCTGTGACAAGCACTGCTCAGGTGCCCGGAAGCACAGCGAGTCTGCCGAGCCTTTCACATCCCGTGTGAAAATCCATACTTGGCCTCTGCCTCGCTGCACTTCTCCATCTCAGAGCGTTCCCGGAGATGGTGCTGCACTTGTTGTAGGAGGGCTGTACACGCAGCAGCCTTGTGGTCCTCCCCGACTGCTGCCTCCCTGCTACACAGCCTGTCTATCATGCTGCATCAGCAAAAGCCTCAAACACCTCCTGTCCCCCCCCCTCCCCCCCAACGCCATGTGGCACTTGGAAATGGAAATGTTTGGAGTAGGGTGAAGCTATAAAAAATGATGAGTGTGATGGTGGCTTAGCTGCTACAGTAACATTCCCATTCACTTTGACTAAAGAGCCCTTAATATCAGAAGCGCCAAAACTTTACAAGTCTGGGAAAGCCACTCTCCCTCCTTAAAACTATCTAGCCATGTGTCCTTCCACAAACAGTTCAGAAATTCAGTGACAGCAAGTATTTTGCACAGCCAAAGCATGCCTAGTTCCAGGTGAAATCCAGAAAAGCCCCCTGAGATAATAATAACATAAATTTGATAAAAACTACTAAACCCTGCATTGACTCTTTACTCTATCCACGCTCTCTTGCATTTTTTATCTTCCTTTTTGTGGACAGGAGAATGTAGAAATACATATCTTAAAACCAAAAGCTCACGATTTTCCTACTGAAGAGAAAAGATCCGTTCATGAATCTAACAGCTGCCCTGCTGTATTGGCTGCTCTGGAAGTGCAAAGGGAGCGTATTGGCTCCCTTCTGCCAAGAGAAGGTGCAAATGGTGCTGCCACAGAAGTGTGACTGCTGTCACGCCTCATTAAAAGCACTGAGTTTGAGTGGCCAGTAACACTGTTTGAGAAAAATAATACTTGCCCTGAGGCTTTTAGAAAGGGTGCAACAGCGAAGCAACCCAAGGAGTTCCCCATATCCTGTTTATAAGTAGTGTGGGAATGATTTAACATACGGAGCTGTTTTATGGTATTTGCTGCCAAACTATTGTGGCTGATATTGAGCACTTCCAGAGTATAACTTGTGGGTCACATAGCCTGTGCGATAGCCTATCCATAATGTTTGATCGTGCCATCATGGCTTAGAGAGACTAATGCACAGAGATTATGCTTCTGGAGCCAAGGCACTGGGCTCTTCGATTTGTTTGCATAATAATTCTCTGGGCTAGTAGCTGTCAACATACATTTATTCCAATAACACTGACTGCTTACTGTTTTGCAATACCTTAGCAATACAAAGATCGATCAGGTCAGCTACTGTGGTGACTTCCTCAAAAATCAGGAGTTTAAAAACATAAATGCTACCATGAGCAGGGCCAGAATCTTTGGTTGGTATCAGGCTGCTGTTAAATGCCATCTTAATTTATTACAGTTCCTCTCCATTTCTTCCTACTGATGCTCTTTTCCTTACGGCGGAAGTAAAACCGTATCATCAGGAACCTGAAATCTCTTTTGCTTGCCTCCAAGGCCAGCGCATATCAGATAGCGCAGGTGCAGGTGAAGAGTTTCCAGAAGGTAACTGGAAATGCACGTTCAGCTGATGAGATCAAGGGACTTCAAGGCCAGCAGTCTGGCTGGGGAGGAGGCAGCAGCCGGGGAGAAATCTCCCCCCACCTCCCCCTTCCTTCTCACCTCTGTCATCACCCGTCTCCCTCAGCACAACCGTTTTGTTTGCTGTCTCGGATGTGGCAAAGCTACGGAGTGGCAGTTTTAGTCGATGCTTTCGAGGGGCTTGGGGGAAGCAAAGTCAGTGAAGCCAGATGCAGGGGGTATAACCTACGGCAACCAAAGTGACAGCTGCCGCAGCCTTTCGTGTCATGTTTTTTTCAGGCTCCAGAGGGGAACCATCTTGTAAAAGATAAACATCTATGTATATGTCTAGAAGGTTTAGGGGTGTTTGTGTTCCAGGCAAGATATTCTCAGCTTCTTTATTAACAGCTAAAAACAGGATAGATTCACAGAAGCTGTAACAGCAAGTTGTCTCGTGCTTTGCTCTGGTGACAAAAAGCACAACAAGACCAGTGAGGGATAGAGGCATGCACCCTTGTTACTGAAGAATGTCAGTTTCAATTAATACTGGTTCTTATTTCAGGTCTGCACAGCTGTCTCATGAAGTGGCATGCATTGCTTTGAAATTTAGAGCTTTATAGAATCATAGAATCACTTGGATTGGAAGAGACCTTCAAGATCATCAAGTCCAACCATAAACCTATGCCAAAAACCACCCCTAAACCATGTCCCTCAGCACCACGTCCACCCATCTTTTAAATACCTCCAGGGATGGCGATTCCACCACCTCCCTGGGCAGCCCGTTCCAATGCCTGATAACCCTTTCAGTAAAGAAGTTTTTCCTAATATCCAACTAAATCTCCCCTGGCACAACTTGAGGCCATTTCCTCTTGTTCTGTCGCTTGTTACTTGGGAGAAGAGACTGACCCCAACCTCGCTACAACCTCCTTTCTTTAAGCTGCATGCATTCAAAAAAGTAAAGTTAAAAATGCTATGTAGGTTCTGGGAGGAGTCTTCTTCCTTGCTTTCTATTTGGAACTTAATTCTGCCCTGTTTGGATATACTGAATACATGTCACTTACAGAAGGAAACCTCCTTCATTTTTATTTTTCACAAGAAAAATGGCAAAGTTCTTTAAGCAGACACAGTGCTATTTTATTTTTTTTTTTAATTCATTTTACACAGAACAAATCTGTTTGGAATAATGCCTAGGTTTTTCCATATAATTTGTAACACAGTAGGACAGAGGTAACCAAATAGTGTTGCGTAGCTCAGGGAAGGAAAGACTGCCATAGCATATACCTGCTAAAGCAAGCAGAGAGTATTTGACTAATCTTCAGAAGTCCTCACTAGTATACATGCTGGTATTTTTCTCAATACAATCAATTACTGTACTTCAAATAGTATTTCTGCCAACTGAACTCATGCATTTTGTCAAATACCACATTGGAAGGTGCTTTACTGAAGTCTTGTCTGTAAGCCTCAATTTTTAAGCTTGGTTGATGTATTTAAGCTTTTGTGTTTTTTAAATTATTTTTTAGGCCAGTTGTTGATTATTAAAGGCAAAAGTTGAGAGGATACAACTGCTTTATCTTTCCTAACATCCTGTGGCTGTCACCAATGACCATAATACTGAACCAGAAGGCGTTCGGTCAATTCTGCACAACAGGCCACCACATGCCCAGCTACCGCAGTGGGAACACCTAAGTGGGATATGATATGTAAATATTTTTACATTTCCCAGTGTCTTTTATGCAGAGTTCCACTGGCATTTCCTTCCCAAGGTTATGTGCCAGCAGAAGGAAAGCTGGGCAGCATGGTCCACGCAGGGACACACTGCGTGCCCTCCGAGGCTTTCCTGTTTTCTCACCCTGTCGTTCTTTATGTGTGTCTCCTTCTTTTAAAATTGAAATGAAACATATTCACTTGGGAGAGTCAAAATCCACAGGAAGGAAACCAGGTTTGTGAAGATTCTTCATTTCAAGCATACATTTCTCCAACAGCAAAGGAAAAGTGAAATATAAAAGCTGAATTGTTTTTCTGAAACTCTTCATTTTTCTTGTGAAAGCTGCTATTTAGAAAAAGCAGTGCTAGGCTACACTCACATAGCAGGGAGGAGTTTGAACATACTGTTTTCTGTTCCCTGTAACAGCTTATTTTTCTGTGAAATAAGGAGTAGGGTGGTGGCTTTACATAACATTTCCAGCTGGCTCCTGCACTCACCTCCGCCTGAGCCCGATGCCTTCCCTGAAGGTACCCAAAATGTGCCCCACACAGCCTTTCAGGCCCCACCACTCTCCCTGCCACCCTGGCTTTGGCACAGACCAAAAAATGCAACACTGCCCAGGTGCCACAGAGATGTCCCCAAGCCTCCACCCCACGCAGGGTGCCATCTCTCCCAAGGTCCATGCGGCAGGACAGCGGGGGGACCCAGAGGCAAAGCAACAACATCCAGTACCTAGGGCCCCAGAGGGTGTTATCGTGGGGGGCACTTAGGAGCCAGGTGGGTCAGTTCAGCCTGAGCTGGACTCCCCCACCTCCCACCATGGGCACAGGCTGGATTTCACCCTCTGCAGCAGCAGGACCTGCTCCCCCAAAATGGGTTTGTACAACTGTGCTGGGGGATGCTGACAGTGGGTAGGGTTTAATGCAGATTTTTTTTTTTTGTGCCATACTCTATTCCCAAGATCCCTACCAAAGAAATGCAGTTTAAACACAAGAATTACAGAGTTTTCCATTCCCTTTCTCTGCAAGTGATACAAGTATCTCTAGATGGTGAAGATACTAAAAATCACTGACTCTCCTTACCCTTAACTAGCCCGGAAAGCATTCACACCAATTTCTTCTCATTCTCACATAACAAAGATCCACAGTGACATCTGTGATTCATTCAGTAAAACAACTATCTGGTGGAGATAAAGTCAGTATAGCTGACATTATCAGGGTGGGCCACAGGTAACTATTAGTTACTATTTTTAGGATTTCATCTGGCAAGGACCTCGGCACAAATTAAGCTCTCCCACCTTGCAGGAGCAGCTTAGTGTAAATAGTATAATCTTACCCATTGCTGTCAGTGGGTAAAGGTTTCTCAGCCTTTGAGTTTAACACTGCGTAATAAAACACAAGACACACAAGAGCTGCTGCCTGATGGTTTTGGCACGGGAAAGCAGAGAGATAAATCGTGATGGCTTTCACAGATAATTAACAAAGACCATTTCTGATATGTTTTGAAGCGTGGTTACTGGAATAGCGGGACCTGAGCTTTGCAACGTACTCTTGTGAAATGCCACAGGGGACCTAAAACCAATAGGACAACATCAGGAGAGTTTCCTTGGCGTTTGCTGTCGCAGGCCATCACAAGCTGTTGAACCTCCCACTGACAATGGCTTTGCTGGAGCAATTACAGGACCGTGACAGATTATTTATAGCATAACGGGACTGTACTGCTTCCTGCTCAACAGGGAGCTCCATCTCACCTTTGCTGCTGCTTTGGCAGCGGAACAAGATTTGCCTGGGCTATAGCTCAACCGGCATAAAGTCACCACCGAGTTCAACAAGCAGTAACCCGCAAGACTTTCTGCAGCCTCAGCAAAGCTCTTTCTGGTTCTTCATCGTCCAACAGCTTCTCCGCGGAGAATACAGTCAGCATTTTTTTGAATGGACTTCATGAGTTTAAGCACACTTACAAATTTGATGCATATTACCAAACAAAACCCACCTCACTGACCTATGCCAACTTACTACACCTATTTTGTAAATAGAAAAATCCAGCAGGCAGAAGCTTTTCTTTTCCTCTCATTGCGACAATGTTTTGGTTAGAATAAAAAGAAATAGAACAAAAATAAATGAAATATAGGTTGTGGAAATACAGTGGCATTTTTGACTACTAATAACTTTCTGGATGTTGTGTAGGGAGTCTGTATGACGAGATGGTTATCTTCCAGTCCTGGGACCGAAATTTTAAGTGACTTGCATTATGGTGCCCAGGGGAATGAAGGACACTCAGGCAGGAGTTGTCATGAGGCAGACTAATCCTATTCCTTCCGTGAGTAATACTCTCAACTTTGAAATGGATGCTGGTGTTTTCAGAGATTTGTGCCTACCTCCCAAATGAGATCATTACTAGACCTAACAACAGCAGAAGAATATTTTCTTAAATGTTCAGTTATCATTGCTGTATTTAAGATCTTTAAAAAAAGTGTCTATCTCTGAGTCACCAGCTGAATTCTGTTAGCAATATTAAATTGGAACTGTCACTGATTTTTCTCACTTACACAGTCAAATGACTGGAGTGGCAAAGCACCTAGGAGGCATCACAAAACCGAAGGTTAAAACAGATCAGAAAGTTTATTTTGTATGATGGAAATGCAACGCTGACATTTTGGCTTCACTTTCTAAATGTTTGAAGTACCTTAAAAACTTGCTTAAAGCTGGGCGTATAAGAAAAATAATGGTAATAACTAAAGCAAAATACCCTCGGCAAACTTTCTGGACCGAAGTTTCGCACTGACTCTGAGAGCTGGTCTGGCAAGGGAAGAGCTGGGTGAGCACCTCTTATGGTAAGTCTTGGTTTCACGTTTCCAGTTCACTGCAGGAGCCGAGCGCAGGATGCGGAGCAAAACCCGAAATGAGTTCCCTAAAGTGGGGGAGGGGCTACATGAGCCCAGATGTGCCCTCCTGTTCTTTCAGCGTGAGCCCTGAGCACGGCAGCAACTGGAGACACCCCCCTTTCCC
Source organism: Chionis minor (assembly GCA_013398295.1). Classification (NCBI taxonomy): domain Eukaryota; kingdom Metazoa; phylum Chordata; class Aves; order Charadriiformes; family Chionidae; genus Chionis; species Chionis minor. Next base: position 142,291 of record VZSF01009554.1, read on the forward strand.
TGCACTGTGCCCGCTCCCCGTTGTTCCCCACTAAGCCTTGCTCGGGAGCCGGGGCAGCACACCCTCAGCTAACGACAGCACCACGAGCCTCGACCGGGCACTGAGAAGCTGGGAAAGGCAAGAATGAATAAACAACCAGAATCCAAGGGAACACAAACCACTTTGCTTTCGGCGGTGGCTGCAATAACTGTTGTGGCTGCTATTTTGTGGGCATGATATTGGTGGCTCTGCACAGCCTGGCCAGAGCCACTGTGCATGCTGCCACGAACGGCCAGGCAGCGGCCACCTCTGAGCCATGGCCACCCAGCTTCAAATGCAGACTGCCTGGCTGTTTCCTAAGTCCTCTGTAGTTTCTTCTGCCACTACTGGGCCTTGCGAGTGGGCTTGGCATGTACACCGACGCTGCTGCCTTCTGCTGCCCACAGCAGTGTGGGGGGAGGCCCCGCCTGATGGAGATAACCAGCACCAGTGCTCCCCTGCCAACACCCAGGTTATTTTTTAATCGGAGACAGTGAAGGCAAAGCAGGGGTCTAAACCAAGGTGCTTGTCATCTGCCAGCTGATCACAGAAATAATGTAGGAGAATAAACATGGCCCCAGAAGTTGCAATTTCTGAGTGCCATTTTTAAGAAATATTCACAGCTCTGTTCACGATGTATTCTTACACCCACAGAGCTCTACCAAAATAGGATTTTACTTTGCTTGTCACCTTAATGCAGGCAAGCAAGCAGATAAAAAGCAAAAGAAGACTGCAGCTGGTAGTAAATCACCAACTCTGTTTATTTTTGTCTGTTACTGAGGATTACAGGGAAAGAAATCTCCAATTTAGAATGTTTAGAATGTTTTCACCACTTTCAGTTAGCAGAAAACAAAGGTGGGAGGCTTTAGCTGCTTTAAAAGGCAAAAAGCAAACCATAAAGCACAGTGCTACACTTGCAAGGAGTCGGGGGGAATGAAATTGTGTCATCTGATGTGAAATTATTGACTCGTCCCTCATTTTCTTAGCTTTAGTCATAACACTAAGCAACATTTTTCCCAGATCTTATTATATACATCTCAGTAGGTCCCTGCAGCATGTTCAGCAAGCATATTAGAAGACTGAGTTTACAGGACGTCACTCTCCTTGCACTTACATCTCTCTTACTCCACTCACATACCTGGTTGCACTTCACCAGCTTGGGTGAGAGGGGAGTCGAGCTCCCAGTGGATTCCAGGGGCTGTTGCCTCCTTAGGACTCGGTAGTACACAGCAGGACAATAATTCTTTCAGCAGATGCTGGTGTAAGGCTAGATGGCCTGTGCAAATGTCCAGTTGCACTGGGCTGTAAAGTCCTTGTACTAGGGAAATTGCAGTCAATTTAGCTTCAACCATTTCAGCAAGCGTATGCCAAATCCCTGCAGTGTGGTGGCCCTCACTCTGACACAGTGGCTTTGCCTCTGTGGGGTACAAGAGCAGACCTGGGGCCTTGTTGCGTAGTCTCAATGGTTACAATCCCAGTAGAGTATTTCCAGTAAGGGCCATCCCTGCTCCTGTCCCTAGACTGTGCTGACTCCTTTTATTTATACCGCAACTGCTTCCACTGACTTCATCCCTCTGTAGCCGGGTGAGTAAGGACAGAACCAGACACAGACTTTAACAGCTTTTGTTACCATCAGGAAAGCAAGCAAACGAGACACATATTTAGCCAAACCACTCTTCCTATCAATGGCACATGAGATTAATTCCAATAGAACTACCTCTCTTCTACTAAAGCTCCTAAAGATGAAAAATATCTAATTTATTCCTGTTCTGTTTACTGCGAAGGAAGGAAGGAAAAACCTGCAGAAAGTAAAATGCAAGGTATGGAGCAGTGAAGCCATTGTTATGATATATGAGATCTGCAATATGTTTATAAACAGGCTAAAATAACTGGTGCATTATAGAAATAGAATGTAATCTGAAAATGAAATAAGTTAACCTGTATGTTTGATTGTCTTTACTCTCTGAAAAAAAGTGTTGCTTATTGTTTTGGAGTGTTTTTCTCCATTTACCTTGATTTATCTTTGTTTTACAAATTCAGTTCTTTAGAGTTTGAAAACTGTGGGAAACCTGTTAACTCCTGAAATAGCAAAGGCCGTGCTGAACCACCCAGGAGGCTGGATGAGGAGGAGGAAAGGAAAGATTTCCAGATAAATTATAAAAAGATAGAGTTTTAGGCGTCTAGTTAATTCCAACAAATAGACAGTAGAAAGAGAATAAAACTTCTTGAAGTATTTAACAGTTGAGAGATCATAATGCACATGCTCAGAGGTATACAGATGGTCTTCCAGAGGAAAACTGGAGATGACCAGCACTAACATTTTAATGTCCAACGGGACATTCCATGGCCAAGAACTCCCTTTATAAGCTACTTTTTACACAGAGCAAAGCAACTAATAAGGTGACAGGCTCCATTAACCAGAATTCTTTGCAAATCAACTTTAAGACTCACAGTATATTTTTGCATCCATGCTATTTGTTCAGTCACATCTTAATACAACTAGGCCAAGTAGAACAGAAGAGGTGCAGGCTTAGCCTCCTTTACTGCACCTTGTGCATTTTGAATTTTCGGGGGGGGGGAGGGGGAAGAAACTGAGCAGGTGGGCTTAAAACATCAGAAAGAAGTACATAGATATGAAGTGACCAGGAATACATTTAAACTGGGAATTAGATGGTTTCTAATCCTGGGAACTGTGGAGTTATGGAACAGTCTCCCAAGAGAAGCAGACAGGGTAAAAAGCCAAATTGTCTTACGGTGGTGTTTGGCTGGTTTGTGAAAAGGATGATGCGTCAATGCTGCCTGTTAACAGGAACAGGACTTGATAATTCAGGAGATTCCTATAGTGAGTGATTATTACCTTTTTGTCTCCCCGCCAGCTGTTTAGTCTGCTATCACCATATGACAACTCCTGCTGGAAATAGCCAGGGAGGTGGGAGACAGGGGAAGAGGGAGGACTTTGGATACCAGCCAGGTCCAGAAAAGCCCCACTGAAGTCTGCCGTGAGAAACAATGCAAGGTTTGTCATGGGCTGAAGTGCCTGACACTAGTTTTATGCCGGACTGCTGAAGATGTTTTGATATTTGACATGTAATACCATGTTGCTAAGACAGCTGCAGCTGTGAGCATTACTAGCACTACATTACAGCCTTCATGCAAGGCTGTCTGCTCTTCTGCTCTTGTTGTGACACGCAGATGCTCCTGCTGGGACTCTTGACTAAGTGTAGCATCCGGATGTTGCTGGAGCTCAGAACTGCATGCGCTGAAGCTAACGTCTGCGCTCTTGTAAGGTGCCCACACCCCCTCACTGCTCTCCCAGCCTTCTGCTCTTGTCTTACTGCCTGGCCTCACAGCAGAGGCAGCAAAAGTAGAGCTGTGCCCACACACACCTCAGCTGCTGCAGTTGCAGCCTGGTGTTTTTAGCTGAAGCATACTTCCAGCTGAATGGCTAAAGCAAAGTGCATTTGGACAGTGAAGGTGATGTCTGAGGCCACAGCTCTATCCTGCTTTCCTTATGGGGACACTCACTTTTGGGGGACAGATGGCCAGGAACAGCCACATCTTCAACCCCTTCACAGAGATAGGAGATTGCTCATACCTCACGGCGATGCTCAGCTCTGCACTGACTTCAGCTGCAGGACGGCGATAATGAGATCGGAAAATGCCAAGTCCCTGCTTAATTTGTCCACCTAACCCTTTGAGACACACAGAAAGGTTTGGAAAGCTCTCATTGTCATACCACTTGTTCCAATAGACTTTTTTTACTGTAGGCCTGATAATTTCAGCTTTTTTCATGCTGAATGGATCCTCACGGTCAGTTCTTGACCCTCTTGCCATCTCTGAATATTACTTTTCTACAGAAGCAGCTCTGTGTCACTGAGCCCATTTCCACCCCATGCAGAGAGGCCTAGGGAACGCATACATACTAACATCCTACTCAAAGGCAAGTGCCAGAATGAGCCTCTAAAATTTCATGTGTCTGATTAAAGACCAAAATCTGCCAAAGTAAATGGAGCTATACCAGTTTGCCTCAGAGAGAACTGAACCCACTGAACCTCTGAACCACAATAAAATTAATCTCAGTTCAAGTACTATGCTAAGGGCAGCAGCAAGAGATATCGCTGTCTGAAACACGTTCCAAATACTATGAAATACTTTAGAATCAAATACTAAGCACTCTACTAAACTGGAATACACTATAACATTGCTTGAGAGTCTGATTTATCTGCTAGTCGTGTTGGATGGCAAAAGTCTGGATTACCTCATTAACAGTCTCTGCTGGCTGGAGAGGTATTCGGCCATGAAAGCAGTGATTAAACAAGAGTTAAGTAACATAATTTGTCACTTAAATTTGATTTTAAATACAGATTTGTCAGGCTGGAAACACTAACATATGCACCTTCCTTAATACAGCGTAAGGGCCTTAGTTTCTTCAATTCCCAAAGAAGCTAGTGTAATGACTACAGTCCAAGATTATGTCCTGGGATCCTCAGTTACCAAAGATGATGTGAAGGGACCACTGATGGTGATAGTTTGAGCCTGCCTAATTTACAAACTTGGGTTTGGTTCATCAGGTTGTGTTTAGAAGATGTGGACGCTAAACTGTCTTCTCTCCTCTCCTACCTCTTTAATTCATTGTCAAGTTTCAACACTTTAGCAGTCAAGTTAGGAAGAGCTAATGACAAAGCTGAACATACGGCCTTAATTATAGTTTGGTGTGGATCATATTCTACACATACACTTCTCCAAAGGCACATTTTATGCTTAAGTTCTGTAGCTCAGTGTTTGGAGCTGGAAAGTTTCTGTAGTATTACCCCGTTAGGCTTTAAGTCTAATGATGCCTCAGCTATGGATATTTGCCATAACATCTCACACTTCCATTCCAGCTCTTTTTAATTAGAAATGGATTATTTCTTCCAGTGGAGCTACTGAGAGAAATCTGTTTTCGCTTGGCCCTTAGGCCAGAAGTGTTATTGCCGCTCCTGCCTAACTGTCTGCTGGCTTTTATTAGTTTGTATCGATCTGACACAATCCTCATTTCTGGATGCTTTCTAAGTCTCTCTGTTTGAATTCAGACTAAAATGAAGTAGATTTTACCCCATCTTTTTTTTTCCTCCAACACACCCCTGAACCATATAAAAATAGCTTCAGCTCTTTTACAGCTCCAATTTCTCTCTGTGACAGACTTAATATTAGTTCACTGCTACACACCTCCAGGGCCAAGCCCCTGCAGCACAGCTGAACAGAATAATAAATACTGTGGGACGAAAAAAAAAATCATAGTACAGCTACAACTGCTCATTACAAATTTATCTCTGGTGCTGCTTATCTGCTGCTCCCAGCCCTCTGCCCCATCCCAGCCAAACTATCTGCACTCAAAGCAACAGCAATCACCCAAAATACTTGGCTACCATGGCTGCTGTGATGAGCTCTGAACTGCACACTCCTATATCACACCTCAGAAGTCAGGGGCCAGCTTGCTTTGCAGGCTGCTTGCCTTCCTCTCTGTTTGTCTTCATGGGGATAAACACACAACTGGTTAACTGCAGGACAGAGAGACATTATGGTGTGTTGTCAAACTCCCTTAGGCTTTTGACTACTGCTAATTTACTACCCCTTTCACAAGTGTCAGCAACATACGTTGAATCTGCAGGCATAGCACAAGGCTGGAAATCAGGAGACATCAGCTTTGCCAGTTGTCTGCTGCATGACCTCTGGTAGCTAGCTCAGCTTCTTCAACTTTAATTTCTGCTTCTGCCCTCTGTCTGTTGACCGTGTTTTTGACGAGAATATAATCTGGGACAGAAATAGCCTCTTACTATGCTTATAAATGACATCAAGTACACCATGACTGGCATTTTTTTGTATTTCTAGATGCTAATGTAATATAAATAAGGAACAATTAAATTAATCTTCTGTCCTATCAGTAGCGTTAGTTCACTTAAACCAAGCAATGGTTGGTAGCTGAATGATGTTGAGGTGTGGGGTATCTAGCCTATGTTCATTATCTTCAAATTAACCTAAACTGCAAAGAATCATCTGAGGTTTATGGTTGGGCTTGATGATCTTACAGGTCTCTTCCAACCTAGGTGATTCTACTTTTAACTTCTGAGGCCTTGAGCCAATAGTACTGGAATCCAGTTAGTGGTTCTCAAGAGACCTTCAGTGCTACTCAATGACTAGTTCTCTCAAGAAATGTTACTGGAAAAGAAGAAAAAGATTTATGGGCTACTAGGAGAGAGGTATATATTAGCTTTCTGGAGCCATTTCATAGCTCAGAATCTTACAGCCATCTGGACTTTGACAGTGACGGATCTAACATGACTATGCTGCCTTGCACCGCATTTCCTTTTTCAATTCCTCACAGAGATGATGGATTGCCAAGCCAGTCTCCAAGGCGTGCTGGCTTCTTTGGCTGACCCAGAAAACAATGGCACTGCATAAACACTTGGGCACATCGGTTTGCATGGAAAGCATCTCATCATTTGTCTCTTTTAACCCTCTGAGCCCCAAATGCCAAGGCCATCCATTCTGTAGGGCCACGTGGACCACCTCTGGCTATTCTTAAACCATTTCCAGCTGAAAGGCTTTTCCCAGACAGTCAGAAAAGCCGCAGTGCATGCTAATTTCTGCCAGCAGGTCTCTGGTTTGGTTTTCAGACCACTTGTGCATTTGCCCAGGGTCCATGCATATGCTGTGCTGTTTGTATGATTTCATATGGACTTAGCTTCATGCCTTTTTTTTTCCTCCCTTGAAAAGCTACTTGTTTTCTTTCTTACATATTTCAGTTCAATCTACGCTCCCATCACTAATTGCAAGAGCACATTGTATTTGGGCTCATTTAGTTACAAGCTTAACTTTGATTTGTCTGTTCAGCAGCTTGTCCCAGATCATATGTATTTACGAAGAAGGCCAAAGACCACTGGCATACCATTGTCAATGCCTGAATTACCTTTAAAAAAAATCTTTTTCTTCTTACAAAGAAAATCTTTCTAATTACTGTACATTTAAGGATATGTATTATTAAGTGTAACAGTCCATTCCTTCTCCAGAAAGGCTACTCACTCCACAAGCCCATCAATGACAAAAATGCTTTATGGAGCTGTTCCCCAGTCAAACTGGCTCAAAAAGCTTCCATGGCACTCTCCTACCACCAGCATGTTCCCCAGCCTGCATAAGGCTGATTTGCTCATTTTATGCGAGTTGTCCCCTGGTCTCTCACATCCTGTTTCAGCACCGGAGTATGAAGGCAGAGCAGAAGGCAGTGCTCCCCGGCTGTTTCTCCCAGCCCAACAGTAGCGAGCTGCTGGGGCACAGCTGTAAGAATGGACCTGGGAGTTTACTGTCTGTGCTGGGGAGCTGGCAGATGCTCCAGTCAAGCTTTATTCCAAAGGCAATGGTGTACCTATCTCACTGAAAGAAAGTTATTCTAAGAAAAAGCATCAGAGGTGACGCTGAAGTGAGGTTCCTTACTCACTTTTAGGTTGTGCATTTGACTGGGGGCGTTTTGTGTCAGAGCAGCACCGTTCTTCATAAAAGCACAAGATACATAGGAATTATTTTCAGCTATTACAGCTTTGCCACTGCACAGATGCCTTGGCAACATGCATGGGAAGTTCTGAGAAAAAATTTTGTGATAATGCCTCTTTGCCTTCTTTTGCTGCTGTATTTACAGCTTAATTGCTGAACTGCAGTGTCCAGGCTCAGGGACCAGGGCACTTTGGTTTTTCTGCCTGTGGAATGAGGGTAAAGACTCTGCTTTCTGGCCGAGTCCTTTTCCTGTGCATATTTTCTCCACATATTGTTATGTAAAAATATTGGCATTATTTGCCTTATGAATGTAATAAACCAGAAACATTGGTAAGACACATTGCAAGAGTACATAGTTGCTTAGTGTATTTTAACTTGACGGCATCAGGAACTGACTCCAAGGGCCGTTAGCCATCATCATCAACCTGACACAAAAAATGGTGCTAACACATACTTCCATTCCTGAACTACACCATGCTCGGTAATGAAAACATAAGCACTGCATGTTCAGGGCAACCAAAGCGGAGGCAGAGGTTTTGCCAAATGAAACCTCAGGGCACAGCAGAAAATGGAAACTGGCAGTGAGCTAGGAGCAAAGGCAGACACCAAAAACAGGGGAAGAAAAATAAGCGTGGTTTCCTGGCAACAGAGCTGGATGTAGTAGTCTGAAAGCCCTGCAAGTGTAATTGCTTGTGTGCCATTTGGACCACCCCACCTCTGTTTAAAGAGGTCTTGTGTATGCTGTAAACACATTATCCCAGAGCACGTGCTGGGTCATGCCTTAGGCCAATGGCAAAGAGAGACATCTGCCAAATGTCTTTCTGCTTGGCACAGGAGAAATTTGTTCGTGCTTCAGGTAGTAATACATTGCACACAATATTATTTTGCAATAATCAGGAATCCAGAAATAGCAGTTGAGATGGAGCCGTGTTGTACTAGCTGTTTTCCAAAACGCAAAGCAATAGAAAGTCACCCTTTTGATGACTTTACATTGGTAAATACATCCTTGTCTCTTCAAAAGAGAAACTCAAAAGTAAGAGAGATTCAAGCTGGATTTGAAAACACACACCTTCCCCTGGACAGGAAGTCATCTAATCAACTTGTTCAGGGTTCTCCAGGCAAGGAGAAGTAGTTAAAAACTGAAGATGGTCCCAGTGCAGTTCTTAACCCAAGATCTTATTTCCTCACTTGCTTTGATAAACTTTGACTTAATTTGTACAAATACAATCCTTTACTGCCTCATCTCTATGTACATGGCTGTATAAAATTGTGTGCTTTCTGCTATGCCTTCTGCTTGCTGTCAGGAGCAAACCTGGAACTTCGCTCCATATTTCTATCCTCTGTGGGCATCACAGAATTTGAATGCAGCCCAGGGAATGACCACACACAATGCAAACTCTGTTTCGAGCTACTCTCCTTTAATTTGACTTGAGTCACGTAACTGGAACTTCAGAGAAAGTTTCCAATTTTATTTAGAAAGCCAGGCAGTCAGCAAAATCCACTTTGTGAATCCTGGCTGAAGTTAGATTGCACCACAGTGGCACTTGCATCATTACTAGGTTTCTTGTTTTGCCTCTGCATAGTCATTGTGTTGAAACAGACTTCTGAATCAATCCTCCTTACTCCAGCTCACCCACGAGTTTAAGAACTGTATATCACAAACCAAGTGTGCTATCTCCAGTGATGGCCAATATCTAACATCTCTGGCTGCATGCCAGAAGAGGGACAACAGAGAGTGATATTTATAGGCTCTCCCAGTCTTCAATGACTTTTGGATCAAAATCCGTGTGCCAGACGCAGTGTCTTTGTACACCATAGCCTACACTCATACCTGGTCATGCCTAGTGCTAAGACAATTGCAAATAGAGGCAGAGCTTAATTTCACAGCTTCTACTTGTGGAGAGGAGGTATTAACATTTTTTTCATTACAAACCATATCAAAAATAATGTTTGCAAGTTTTCCAGTGGGTTGATATCAAATGTGTTATTGACTCATTTGCCCATCACTGTTGGTTGCAGTCAGGACGATTTTGATCCATGCTTTACAGCAACTCTACCTGCCACGCTCCAGGATTCAGATGTTTCTTTTGTATTTCTCAGCTTATACAAATGCTGAACTCTGGACAGTTTACTTCAAAACCCATGTTTTCATTAGTCATCCCCTAAGGGATAACAGTCTCATGTAACTGTTTCTACTCATATTCTCAATGTAAGTGCCAGAACTATTGATAATTTTATAATTTTTTTTATTTAAAGTTTTTCTTAAAACTTTACATACTTCTGAGTTTTTGAATGGTAAGGATGATCTACATTCAAAAGCTGAGTTAGAATAATATAGGGAGCAAAAATAAAATAAGACAGCTATTACTAAAGTAATCCATGTGTAGAAAACTGTATTGTAGAATAAGGGTGTCATTCTGGTACAATTAGGAAGCAGGCTGAACTAAATCAAACTGGAGTCAAGAGCACGAATTATGAAATAGAAGTACAAATACATCATTAGAGTTATTCAGGAATTTCTGAACAGCAATTCTAAACTAATTCTGTGCCTCTGTCATGTCTAAATGAGCTCACTCACCAGGGGCCAAGTAACACAGCTGATTTACCCAGTTGGGAAGGAGAGCGCCATATTAACAAAGCAGTGTGGCTTTCAGTACCAGAACAAGCTTATTTGATGCTCAGGTATTTCTGTTTCTATACAGTACTTCATGGAGGTAAACAGAATCATAGAATAAAATCATAGATTGTTTAGCATTAGAAAAGACCTTTCAGATCATCAGGTTCAACCATTAACCTAGCACTGCCAAGTCCACCACTAAACCATGTCCTTAAGTGCCACAAATACACGTCTTTTAAATACCTCCAGGGATGGTGACTCAACCTGGGCAGCCTGTTCCAATGTTTGATAACCCTTTCAGTGAAGAAATTTTTCCCTGTATCCAATCAAACCCTCCTCTGCTGCAACTTGAGGCCATTTCCTCTTGTCCCATCACTTGTTACTTGGGAGAAGAGACTGAGCCCCACGTCATTACAACATCCTTTCAGTTCCCTCAGCTGCTCCTCAGAAGACTTGTGCTCTAGACCCCTTTGTTGCCCTTTTCTGAACACTCTCCAGAACCTCAATATCCTTCTTGTAGTGAGGGGCCCAAAACTGAACACAGAAATCGAGGCGCAGCCTCACTAGGGCCAACTACAGGGGGACAATCACTTCGCTAGTCCTGCTGACCACACTATTCCTGGTACAAGCCAAGATGCTAATGGCCTTCGTGGCCACCCAGGCACACTGCTGGCTCATATTCAGCCAGCTGTTGACCAATACTCCCAGGTTCTTTTCTGCCTGGCAGCTTTCCAGCCACTCTTCCTCAAGCCTTTAGCACTGCATGGGGTTGTTGCAACCCAAGTGCAGGAACCTCATACCATTGGCCTCAACCCATCGATCCAGCCTGCCCAGATCCCTCTGTAGAGCCACCCTACCCTCAAGCAGGTCAGCACTCCCACCCAACTTGGCGCAATCTGCAAACTTACTGAGGGTGCACTTGATAACCTTGTCCAGGTCATAGACAAAGACATTAAACAGAACTGGCCCCAATACTGAGCCCAGGGGATCACCACTTATGATTGGCCACCAACTGGATTTAACTCTATTCACCACAAGTCTTCGGGCCTGGCCTTCCAGCCATTTTTTTTTTTATTTTTTTTTTTTACCCAAAGCATACACCTGCCCAAGCCACGAGCAGCCAGTTTCTTCGGGAGAATGCTGTGGGAAACAGTGTCAAAGGCTTTTCTAAAGTCAAAGTAGTCAACATCCACAGCCTGTTCCTCATCCACTAAGGGGGTCACCTTATCACAGAAGGAAATCAGGCTAGTCAAACAGGACCTGCCTTTCATGAACCCATGCGGACTGGGCCTGATCCCCTGGTTGTCCTGCACGTACCCCATAATGGCACTCAGGATGATCTGCTCCCTAACCTTCCCAGGCACCAAGGTCAGACTGACAGGCTGCTGTCTTTCCCAGGATGCTCCTTTCAGCCCTTCTTTCAGATAGGTGTCACATTTGCTAACCTCTAGTCAGCTTTGACCTCCCCACTTAGACAGGACTGCTGATAAATGATGGGAGGTAACTTGGTGAGCACTTCTGCCAGTTCCCTCAGTACCCTTGGGTGCCCGTCTCAGTGCTGTAGCAGGTCACTAACCATTTCCCCTTGGATTATGTGGGCTGCATTCTGCTGCCCATCCCTGTCTTCCACCTCAGAGGTCTGGGTATCTAGAGAATATGGTTCACAGAATATGAACAAACATAAATACAACAAATCAAAGCAGTTAAAAGCCTTATGGTCATCTCAGATGGAACGTTGTTGTATCTGTGGGTACGGTAACTAGCTTTACTTGCACTTCTCATCTGTTACAGGGCTAGGTTAGACAGGTCAGTGTAACCACCATCACTCCAAAGAAAAGCTGCTTTGCTGCTGTTTGTCTGATATCTGGAACCTTATGTAGGGTGGACCACATCCTGGATCCTAACACCAGATTTTCCTCCCATGGCTTTTGCAAATCATTTTCTATCACAATCAGTGGTCTGAATCCATTTTATTTTGCATTGCAACAGATTAAGATTGCACACACACAGTCAGTTAACTGCCTGAGAGGGATCTACAGCAGAATAATGAATTGCTAAATTACCGTGAAGAACTCCTTAGTGCTTAATAATCCTAATATGTGTGTGCTATGTATCCAAATACGTGGCACAGTTTTGTATCACAAATGACCAACTTAAATGGCTTTTGAAGAAAAGTGTTTCTAGATTATTTTGAGGGGAATTTTAAATACCTGTCTGTTTCTGGTACTAATTTTCCTGCTTAAATCTTTCTAATTACCACTTAGTTGCAAAATATCAAACTGGGCAGTAAAATTATTTAGTGCTTAAATACTGAATACCAACTAAGCAATACTAGGATATGATCTACTGATTTGTTTTGAACTACAAACCCATAAACCTTTCTTGAATCCATATTTTTCTATTTAATATTCATTGTCTTGATTGTTCCATCAACACAGATACTCTACCAATTTATTTTTTAGAAATAGTGAAGCGATGATTGCCATCTTGGGTTCTTTTCACCACTGAGTCTCACTGTGACACAAAGGAAGGAGTATGGGGATCGTCAGGGGATATGTGGGGGCATATGTGTTAACCAGGACCTAGAACAACCAAACATTTTCCTGGTCAGTTCTCTGGGGTTACTGAACAATACCCATCTCAGATTTCATTCTGTGAACATAGCCCTGTGAAGCTAAGAATTTGAAACCCACAAACAATAGTGGAAGGAAGCTAGGAAACACAAAATACATCCCATCTAAATTTTAATATCAGTAACAACCCTGCAACCGAAGAAAATGAGCTCTGAGAGTCCCAACACATCATCTCCAATCAATGCCAACTCCACTGATTTCTCCAACATCAACTGTTTACAGACCAATGTAATTTTACACCTGAGCTGACTGAAGTTTGGAACATCGAGTGTTCTGAAGTGTGAAAAAATGCTTTAATTATCAAGAGTTAGTTCTAGCAATAATTTGTTCAAGTTCAAAAGCTTAAAATTACTTGAGCCCAGCTTCTCTCCAGGTACTGGGAGGTTCAAACACAGCTTCAATTCCTGCTAAAAAGTTTACTGACAGCTGGTCTCTGATTATATTTATTTCCTTTTGGAATTAACAGACTGTGGGCTTTGATGAATTGGCAGTGATTAATCACACCTCATGAAAATCGCATACAGCATAGAATTTCTACCTGATATTTACTTGATAATAAATTAGACCAAGGTTGCCATCAATAAATAAATATTTGTGTCGTCATCCAAACTTCATAACAACAGATAAGTACTTCATAAGTTACAATGAAATAACTTCAGAGGAAAACTCACTTATAAATGGGATCGCCAATTCAGAAATTAGCCTTTATTAAATACATTTCATTATTAGCACAGAAAGGGTGTTTCTGGTGGAAAAAATGCCTAGAGCGCTATATTATATATGAAAATATGTGGCAAATAGAGACTTACAATAGTCTTTATTAGGGTAGTTTCTGTTCGGTAATGATGACAGCTTGATCTTGCTACTGATACCACTGGCAAGGTACTATTTGACTACACTGGGATAACGATGAAGCCCATGTTTTAGAGACAGAGAACTAGAAGGCTGAAGAGTACCTTACTGAGAGTAAAGGACCTTACAGACAAAAGTGTTTTCCCCTCAGATTCACAATTAATTCAAGAGATTCTTGGTAAGCAGACTGCTGACTACTTACACATACCATTGAAAAGGCTTTAACAGGCACCTAGAAATAAAGCAAAACAAAATTTTTGGCTAAGCAGCTTGCTTTTCTTGTGCTTTGGTGCTAGTAATGCTACAGGACAAGCACCTCTGAAATACTGTTGCTAACACAACTTTAAAAACTCCTTTCCTCAAATGACACACAAAAGAAAAAGCAAATTTAGAATGGTGGTGCAGCCAGACTAGCAATTTAGTATCCAAAACCACATAAAGAAACACTGAGTTGGGCTCACAAAGCACGTTGCACCTGTTGTCATATACAACATACTCAGCGTTGCCTCCTTCACTGTCACAGCACTTTACAAAGGCTCAGGCAAAGTGACAAAACACTGCTTAAACAGTAAATCTACTTGTACAAGAGACAAACACCAGGTAAAGGTATTTTCCAACTTGCATCCTGTCCTGGTTTCAGCTGGGGTAGAGTTAATTTTCTTCCTAGTAGCTGGTATAGTGACATGTTTTGGATTTAGGAGTAGAATAGCATTGATAACACAGTGATGTTTTAGTTGTTGCTAAGTAATGCTTATACCAAAGCCAAGGGCTTTTCAGCTTCCCATGCTTTGCCAGCAAGGAGATGCACAAGAAACTGGGAGGGAACAAGGCCAGAACAGCTGACACAAAAACAGCCAAAGGAGTATTCCATACCATAGATATCATGCTCAGTACATGGATGGGGGCTGGCCAGGGAGGACAGGAATCCATGATTGCTGCTCGGGACGGGCTGGGCATTCAGTCATCAGGTGGTGAACAACTATTGCATCACTCATTTTGTATATTCATTTATCTTTACTGTTGTTATTATCTTCTTTTCCATTACTGTTCTATTAAGTTGTCTTTATCTCAACCCACAAGGGTTCCTTCCCCCCCGCCCCTCGATTCTCCTCCCCTATCCCATTGCAGGTGGGGGGAGGCAGTGAGCGAACGGCTGCGTGGTCCTGCTTGCTGGTTAGGGTTAAACCACAACACATGTGCTGGCTAAAACTGTAAAAGTCTGTATTCTCACAAAACAAAGCTTTTCAGTTGATTAGACAGTAATTGCAACTTTTAGTCTAGGTATATCCCCTCACTGGCTTCCCTAGGCCCTTGCTATATGGTGTTTTCCTCTCCAAGTCCCACATTCTTTTGCAGAAGGAGAGGACTTCTCTTACAAACCTTGTAACTGAGATGACAAAAAAGCACTATAAAATGTTCTACCTGATCGTAGAGGACAGATGCACACTTTCAAGTACTGTCTGTCCTCTATCATCTGAACCTATAAATCAGCTGCAGGTATAACCCAGCAAACCTGCTTGAAGGTTTTAACTACGACAATAATTTTGCTCAGTTGCATCATTACAGAACATTCGCGAAACCAAAGCATCCCCTTCCCAGTAGTGTTCTGCCTCTAGAGCAGAGCTATGCTGGACACACACATAATTGCTTTGACAAAAATTAGAGTACAATTACTCTTTTGGCTTTTAAAAATTAGAGTTTTCAGCAAGCAAAAGAATAAGAGAGACCTAGTCCAATTTAGTCTGGCATATACTGACATAAAAGTCTCCTCAGGATTATGACCTATAGGGCAAAAAAAAGGCCCAATTTACTCATCACCAAATAGACAGCATCATTCAGACCTAATTTTCCCACTTAGTAAAGTCTCTTCCACCTATTGACACAGAATATATATTTAAAAAAAAGCTGCTCTGACATGCTTTCAAAAGCACTGTGTACATAACACGCACAAAAAAATCACATTGGTAAGTGCCTCTCAAACAACGTCCTTGGTCTTGCACAGCATTTTTTTTGAGTAGAGATCATGCCCCTGTAACTTCCTAAGCATTTCTGCATCTATGTTTGCACGTGCTTCAGGATTCTACTTGCCAAGCTCCAGAACTTCTAGATCTTATGAGCTCTCAACCTCATTAACAAGGAAAACAGTTGACTATATGCTGACTTTTGGACTTGTGTGATTTTGTTTATGCCTGGAGATGACCCAGGGTTACCTCTACTGCTCTTCTGTCTCCCCTAGCTCGTGCTCCTATCACCCCAACTTCTCCTTTTCCACTGTTACAGCCCTACCTTGTGCATTTCAAGTTGGTTCTTTTGGATCTCTGACACGTTTGTTGATCTTCAAGGCAGGCAACCCCATTCCTCGCTGACCCTTGGCCTCACAGTTTCAGATGGGAAGCCAGCTATCAGCTGCTACAGGCACTGCAAGAACCATTAGTCAGGTGGCTATTGGCAGCAAGCAGGAGCGCTTTGGCTGTTGTGGCTTATGACAGCATAAAGAAAACCAAAGGACAAGGCGAAGCAAAAATACCTGTGAAGATATCATGCATGTAAATAGCCAAAGGGTCTTGGGAAGCTGCTAGAGGGTGGTCAACTCAGCTACTGCAGTGAACCACACCAGGAAAACCAGTTCTGGTTCTGTCCTAAACATGGTGCAAGTTGTTGTTGTCATTCGCCTTGGACTTTGGCTCCAAAACTGAGCTGCTCTAACATTAGCAGAAGGCTTCTGACTTTTAGTCAATTTATGCACATATGTTGTTGTGACAGTATCATCTGTCATATACAGTATTTGGTTCTTCCACTCCAGCAGTCACACAGATCTCCTTTCAGCCATAAGGCTAGATCTATACATAATTTCCAACAGAAGCTTAGGCCTTCTCTGGCACATTTTAGCCTTTTGATGTGTGTAGGTGAGTATGTGTGTATATACATACATGTTTCCATAGTAACTGGTCATTACTTTTTATAAAGCACTGCATATCACAAAGCAGAACAATTATAGTTAGGTTTAAATTATACCATCTTACATTTTAAAGACACATCCCTTATTTTCTTAAGCCACAGTGAAAAAAACATGATAATTTCCTTCTTTCTTATACTGTTGTTATAAAGGCATCCTCACGTACAGAAAGAAAAGCATTGAAGGGTAAATACAAAATCCCTGTAGTGGGATGGCTACCATGTAGAAGTGCATGGCTTTAAAATAAATGACTTGCTAATGATTTGGAGGTTTCAGATAACCATTTCATAAGCTCCTGCAAATGCATGGCATCATTACATGCAGCAGTACAGGTCAGGGGAAGGCAGAGAACTAACAAAACCCTTAGCTCAGAAGAGCTGCTGCTTAGGAAGGCATTCAGCAGGAGGAAGGAGGATTAAGAAGAAAGAGGGAATGAAATAGTGCAGCTGACACCTTGCCAAATCGAGTGGATCATTTCAGGGGTGGGGATATCTGTTTCCAATCTTTTTGTATTTATATTAGCATGTTTTTCTTCCAAGGAAGCAATCTACTATATAGAGGGGTTTGGATGCTCTTTGTTATTTGTTAGTCCCCTTTGGCTCATTGGGCCACTATAGATTTCTCAAAGTCTTCTCCATTAGGTATTGACTTTACAGTAGTTCCAATTAAGTAAGCATAAAAAAGGACAGAACATATTTTTCTGCTAGTTTTGTTCACATATTCTGCTGATGATATTCCCCAGGTACCCCTACCTCAACTAAATGACTCTGTCCTTATCCTTGGTTTCTCCCTCTCCCTCAGATCCAAGCCAACGTATTTTGTGTCTTAGTCTTTCACACTCATGCTTTATTCCCTCTCTCTCAGGGGCCAAAATGTTCGCCCTGTCGTTGTCAAGATTTCCTTGTCTAAATACAACCGCCTCGATTTTTTGTTCCAGTAAATTACAGGAATTCTTTGATGAAACCATACTATCCCTACTGAGGATTTATGGTCAGGATGCTGAAGATAGGTATCCTAAGCTGAAAGCAACATTGACAGGAAAGGTTACTGAGGTGATTTGTGATAATGGGTCCATATGGGAAATTAGATAGCACTAAAAACATTAAGCAAATATGCACTGGTATTAGTTTCTAATGTCAAATAGCAATTGTTGTTGCTACTCATCAAGTAGTCTTTTCTCTCTGACGTCAAGGACAAAAATCTTCAAAGCTAAGAAGTTGCCCTTTAATTCTGGAGCAATAGGCAGGATGTGCCATGCTTGAGGGACTAATATTCAATCACCAACCCCCCCACATATTTTAGGCTTCTGAAGTCAGCAGCATTTGAGTTGCTTTGCATGAAGTGATACACTGTACTTGGAGTCTATAGAGTGAACTGCACCTACTGTCTACAGCAAAACCCCTCTGCTCTTGAAGAAAAGCCAAACAAACATGGGAGAGAGGCAGCTCGGCAGAGCTCCGGCTGACCTGGTGCAGTGGGACCAGCACACTGAGGTCTGCTACAGACCACCCACTGCACAAACCTGAAACGCCATGGCACAAGAATATGATTTATGAGAAACAAGATGTCGTCACTGTTTCCCTATCCTGTCCTTTGTTGGAAAGCCTGGGTGATGGGTTTTGTCAGAGGATAACTTCCAAGTCTTTTATCTGTGTTTATTCAGCACACAGGACAAGATGACACAGATCTTGGTGTCATCTTTGGGCAGAGATACATCACACCATAATGTGTGTTTTCAGCCATATGCTGTACAATGAGTGAGGAAAGGAGCATCCAGATTCAACCTGCTGCTAAACAACTACTCATTCAGGTTTTGATGGCTCAACTCTCCACCGTAGGGGCAGCTTCTAGAACATTTTGCAACTGAACACTTTTTCTTAAATGTGAGATAAGATAAGCAAACAGCAAAGGATCAAGTAGCCAAACTGAAGAAAAAGGCCCGAGCTTAAAGTTCTGAATCTGAAAGGAAATAGTCTTGAAGATGAGAGATACATGAAACTGGATTTTTCATTAGGTCAGTTGTAAATAGATGCTGTTGGACCAATTGTAAATACACTGTTGAGCCTGCCTGTGCCAAAGCTATGATTTTTCTGAAATGGGATTTTACACATACCACAGCTGGCATGAGCTAGGTTGAAAAGCACCTGATCCTAATTAAATGGTAAGGACAACAATTAACAGGAGGAGGTCAAACAAGGAGATGCCAGACTGTACTTTTCATTTTCAAACTAGTTACCTCAGTCTTTTCAGTGGTTCTCACAGTTGTTAAGGAGCTGTGTAAGTATCTTTCTTTCTTAAGTATGGTCAATTTCACAGCCTAAGAACTCCTCTAATCAATTGGAAAGCTTTCTTTAACCATTGTACTAGGATCTCATCCTTACACTTTCCTACTCCTTTCAGAGAAACCGTTAGATATTTTACATCTCCATTTTCTAGTTTTTTTTTTTTTTTCAAACAAGCCTAACAAAGACAGTAGTTTGGCTCAGGCTGGTATCAGCAAAGTCTTTTATGGATGGTATTGCTTATGGATGGTATTGCCAAGGGATTAAGGTGCCATCCCTCCCAGGGGTCCTGTGTCGGATAGTGCAGTATTTTGGTCTCTCCCAGCTCAAATTATCTGATCAGCTCTGCAACAAAGGACCATTTTCAGAGAATCTCCATTGCACCCAATTTGCTAAAAGGACTTGAACCCTTTTTACAATAGCCTAGAGGAATACCTAGTCACTACACTGTCTTAAGTGAAGATCTTTCAGTCTCTCTCACTTACTAAAAAAACACCACTACTGTCAGAAGTTACACATGGTCCTAAATAAAACTGCCCCGAGGCACTTGACCACTGAATGGCAGCTTAGATGCTTGCAATAGCACGCTGAAATCTGTCAACACAACTGCATTTTAAGTGAAAAACAAAAACTCAGAAATAAAGTATGTTTCAAGAACGCTTGGCTGAGAAAACCATGTGCTACCCAAACTGATGCTGCTCCTAACATCTGTCTGGATTAAGTGTCCAAGCCCTGGATGGTTCCCAAAAGACAAATGCCCTTGTATCTGGGCAGCACTCACAGTTTAGTTGCCTTCAGAGCAGCTTTGTTTTAAGCTGTCGGCAAAGAAGAGTCAAATGTTTAAACAAGTCACACAGTCACAAGATTTGTTGTCTTTACACAAGGTTTATATGCAATACCCCATTCCCATGTCTATGTCCACTGTATCTGGCTTTGCCACTTCTACAGCCTAATGAACTTAAAAAAAAAAAAAACACCACCACACAATTTTTGTTTTTCCCCTCCATGATTAAAAATCTCACATGTTCTAAGTGTGATCTGTCTGTCTTATCACTGTTTGGGAACGATATAGACTGGGTCTATTTTTCTACATGCCCACTTGAATGTAGAAAGTCTATAACCTTATTCCTGAAACAGTGCCTCTCTTTCCTAAAAGGATCATGCCTTAATTATTACAGAAGTATCAGGAAGCACTTTCCCCACCCCCCGTCTAAGTGTGCCATATACCCTTTCATTATTCTCAATGAACACAAGAAGAGAAAAGAGTATGCAGGGCCAAAATGAAGCGTTTGCAACAGGTAATACTGCCAGTTCAGTGCCCAAAGAAAAGGGTCACAGTCCATTAATAACCATCTCTACTAAGTGCCACCCAAGATGGGCAATTGCCTATTCAATTTGCCTATTGAAGCAGGCAAATTAAAGCTCCTGAACAAAACCTACTGACCATCCCGATGCCAGGAGTTCTGCATAACAGAACTCCAAGTGTTGGCATGGTGCGGGGTAAATCATCAGTACACATGTTAAATTTGTGCCTTGACACAACTTTTGTTTACTTGTTTTATTTACTATGTTATATGTTTGTACAGTAGATTTCTACAAAACATTATAGGATCAAGCTATTAAAAGTTTATCACAAGTATCACTTCAACAGTAAGATACTACATATCAGCTCTGTTGTTCTAGTGTGTAAGAAAGTTCATAAATGCACATACAGTTTTAAGGAAGTTTGTTTTCTCATTAATTTTTATGACAGCACCACTCCATTCCTTGCATTCAGTGGTGTTATAGAGAGGTGGCTGCTATAATTGTTGTCGTCACACACAATCACATTATGATTTCCAGAATGCTTGTCACCTTCTGTTATGTCACTAGCTGCCTTACAGTATTGTATAGGAGTATCTATTGGCATTATACATCACAAAAACAGAACTATGGTGGTCCTTAACCCAGTAATCTTTCCATGTAAGGATGTCCTTGTCAGATCATTGGTGCCAACATGAGGCTCTTGAGGGACCCCTGCTTTAAGAGGCCTATCTGCAAAAAAATCACAGACAAGCAGATAAGAGGCAGGCATCCTCCTACACTAATCCAGGTGTGGAGACAAAAAAATTTGAAGAGTCACAACTTCTGGGAAAACACTTTGTTAACAGCAGTTGAGTGACAACAGAAGGGTTGTTTCCCCAGTCCCAGGGCTGCAGAAAGTCCACAAGCTGAGCTGCCAAGCTCCAGCTGTCTGGAAAGAGGGGAAGGCAACAGCAGTACTTGAACCAAGCTGTCCCAGCAAGAATCTGAGCTTGACTTCTCTCTCCGTAGGATATGAGTTGCTTGGCTCCGTGACACACTTCCACTGGCCTTGTGTGGCTTTGGGTTCTCCTGTGGTATCAATGGCAGTCAGCGTGGTGCACAGGGCATGTGGGTCAAGTTACCCATTTCCCTTACCTTGTCATGCATAAGGGCACATTAAATTGTAATTAAGAGGTGGGGGACATAAATCCTAGGGAGGTTAAAGTGACTTTTAGCCTTTAGGCCTTAGACTTTTAGAAAAGTGAGTTTTGGGACAATTTCTCTTCAGTCACTCATCTCAAGTTAGAAGAGGTGCTTTACCCTTTGATGTAGGGTCTCATAAGGAATTGAGTTACAGCAGCTTCCGAGAGCCCTGGTACTACATGCAGCAAGCAGTATTAAGTGTCTGACAAATGTCTTCTGATGAAGTCAAGGAAATCTTAATACTTGTCCAGTGCTGACCCTTCCTCCAAGGAAGCTACAGTTTTTGCCTTAACTTTGGCTCAAAAGCCATCCCCAGTGAGCATGCTCCCCAGGAAATTGCTGCAAATTTTTTTGCTCGAATACAGACTGCTCATCAGTTCTTCTACTTCAATGCTTTATCTCCAGGTTGGACTAGACAAGTAATTTTACATCAGAAAAGATGTGCGTGAAAAGTAGATGGCGGAAGGAAAATACTACTTAGCTCTCATAAGAAGGAATCCAAGGACATACAGTACAACAGAGAGTTATTTTGTAGATCAGTCTGCTTGAGGAGCAACTGGAGAGATCATTAAAATCACCTCTGTAGTTCTTTGATCACTGGTCTTATTCGCATTTCAAAAGAGCAACTTTGACAGAGTTTATTGCAATTCTCTATGCCAAACTTGTAGCTGCTGCAGTTTGGCTCCCTGTTATCACATTGCCTCCTTCCTGACCTTCCCCCAAAACCAACAAACTCCTCCTTTTGCACAATTAAAGTTACCCTGCAGAGGTGTAGTTCTCCTCAGTTGAGCTAACTGATGCTAAACACAGAGTTCAAAGCAAGACAATGGTGTGCACTTGGACATTTTGTGCAGAAGTTCCCCTCTCCCATACACACTAAAATATCTTTCTAGGGCAGTAAGCAAACGTTTAAATTGATCTGCTCACACTTGTACTTCTCTGGGCCTTCTGTTGCATTATTAGAAAAAATAAATAATCTAAATAACCTGGTAGTCTGCCTGCAAGTTCAAACAATGATTGTATTTGTTCCACTGAATTTCATCAACAGCTTGGGGTGGGCAGGGGGCGAGGGGGGGGCAGCTTGTCAACAACATTATGTTTCCTTTTTGTTTCCCTTATTTCTCATCTAGTGTCTTAATGAAGCTATGATGATTGCACGCACTGTGCAGGAGATCTCAGCAGAGGAGCATGACAGAAGGAAGATGCTCACATGGAGCTTTATGGCTGCTGTGGTCCTCTCAGTCTCTCTGCCTCAGGATACAAAAAATCCTTGGTAAAGGGAGCGAAGAGAGCTAACCTAGGCTGGAGAGGAGGGCTGAAAGCCACTGTCTCTGCCGTTAGCTGGCTGATAAGGAAATAAGTTGACAGGACCAAAGAAAGCAGTAGCTTTGGCCCTAGCAGTGCCTGATGGAGGTGGAGACTTGTGGGGAGCATGAATGGGAGGGGATGGTGTTTTGAATTATGAGTTAAACTGGGACCTGGAGCAGCCAGATTACCCAGGAGCTGCTACCAACAGGCTGCTTTTCCACAACCTGGCAGAAGCTGGCTCTGCTTGTAGAGGCTGAGAAGGCTGCACCCCCAGCCTGCCTGCCATGGGAGCAGCTGACATGCCTTGCTTTGTTTTCTTTCCTTACTACTGACACCGTGATTCATGCCAAGGACACCCGCACCAGCCCACCCCATCCAGAGGTACGCAGGGTACCCTAGGACCACTGTGACATCGAGCTCTGGAAAAACCCAGGCTCTGCTCCAAGGCAGATGAACTCCAGACAGCAAGACCCACTGGGCTGTAGTGACCGCTAAGCTTTACCTCCCCAAAAATATTTAATCTGATGAACTGCTCTGAGGTTCTGCAGCAAGTAGCAAAGAGTGGGAGTGACATCATTAGGGAGGACTTTCATACCAATACAAGAGATAGCACTTACTGCTCTTAATAGCAATTTTTTTTTTAAAGGAATCTTTTTCAGACCATGGCTTTATTAATCAGATAATACATTGACAGGTATATCAGAGTGCTCAGAGAGGCACAGGTGTTGCATGAAAGATTAGTTTCCAGTAGGTTTCCTAGTTACAAGAGCAGTTGAATCATGTATCTTATTATGTAGTAACTGCCTTGGGTTTTTAGCGCTGCTGGAGGTGGGAGGCGGGGGGAAAAGTTCTAGCCATCTGGTTAAGTTTAAATCCAAGTAAAACAATGGATTTAAAATTTATGTACACTGTGTAGCCCAATTCTTTTAGTAATAAAATTTAATATTTGCTTCAAATCTGCTACTCAATGCCCTTAACCTTCAGCACTGTATTTCTTTGGGGGTTCCTGGCAGTTTGGCTTGACATTCAGAAGGACCTCAGTAGTAAACGGTCTCCTGTTGCTAATTTCTAAGTAGCTGTTTACATCAAGCTTCTGAACAATTAAATCCCCCACCCACCAGGGGGGCATGCGGAAAGGTCATGGCGATTCTGCAGAGCACTGAGGTGCCCAGCTCAAGTTCTCCAATCTGACTAGTGTTATCCTCCACAGCAGTATTTTAAAGGCATGCAGACACACAGGTATTTCAGCCTGCTTCACAGCAGCATCTTAAGATGTGAAACACATTTTACTAGAATGATGTAAACCGTGAAGCACTAGAAGGTTGAGACACTTGCCCAAGGTCAGAGGACAACCTGGGTACTTGAGCACAAGCCTGACAGAGTCAAATCTTGTGCAGGCTCTAATCCCTCACACAAGTCAAGTGTGAATAAAGCGTTGCTGAAGCTTAAATGAGTGCTTCCTAAGGTGGCACTGTTCACATATACAAGGCCTCCCCAGCTCTTAGACCAGACAGACAGGAATGCTGGTGATGGAACGGATTATTTAACTATTTGGGTTCACACCCACCAGAGTGCTACACTGCAACTGCCCCCAGCAGTGTGAGCAAAGCCTCACCTCTGGCTTGAGGTCTCAGCAGCTGTGCAATCCCACTGACTGCAGCAGCATGGCAAAACTCACAAAGAAAAGGAGCAGTCTTCCTATGGCCAGCCTGGTCGAGAAGGTGCCAATAGGTGCCCCTGTCCCCCAGGAAGCTGTTCTGCAACAGTCCCCTGCCAGCAGCATGCAGAGCTCCCTGAGCCATTGCAAGGGACACCTCTTCAGGGAAAATCCCTGACATCCCCAGAAGGTGTTTCCTCTCCACCTCATGAAGTGGACCAAAAGAGTTTCTTTTTTTTTTTTTTAAAAAAGGCCAACACCCCCTTTATAATAAATTCCCATCCAGAAGACAAGTTCCTCCCCCTGAGTGATTCATTCATAGCAAGCAGCAGCAGACAGAGACCATTAGAGACCTATTATATTTAACTGCTGGGCAATCACTGATTGCACACAGGAAATAAACTCTAATACCAAAAAAAGTTCCTAGCAACAGCTGCTGGAAGGAAATGTCACTGTTGTGGTGTCTAGACATTGCCAAGCTGCCCTAAATCAGATTGCAAATGCAGGTCAGCACTATGAAGTCTTATCAAAGTGGCAAAAATGGTGGCTTCCTATTAAAGGGAATTCAGCAAGAGGCAGCATCCCATTGCTCTCAGCACAGCAGTACTTGAGTTGCACGTTGTTTGGAGATTGCCACCAGAAAGGCAGTTTTTCAAAACTCAAGAGCAGCAGAGCCACTGCACAGCTTTAGTGGCAGACTTCTTACTCTGTCCTTGTTGAGGGCACACAGAAAATAAGCCAGAAGGGCAAGGATTTGCCTCATTCTAGCCCTTGTGAAACAAGAACATCCTCTGCAAGGGATCCTTGCAGAAGGGAACTATTGCTGCCACCACACCTCCAAGCAGGTTTCCACCCTTCCTCCCCATTGGCCCCAAATGCTGCCAAGGCACAGGCTGGATAGAGGAAAGGACAGCCCTGGCATGGGCACTGCTCAGGATGGACAAGATCCACCAAGATGCTTCCATGCCCAGTTACCACAGGAGTGATCCTGGTTCCCACCTCCCCCTCCTGAAGTCTTACAGAGGGTATTTGAAAGGAGTGAGGTGGCACAAGGACAGTGGGAGTGAGAGTAGCTGCTGTAATAGTCATCAATAAAAACAGCTGTTTAAAAGGTTTCCTGAACTGATAATAGTGCAAACAACCCCCTTTCTGTGCCACCAGTGGCACTGCCAGCGGAAGCTATGCTAGTGGTGGTTCCCCAGGCGCTGCGAGCAAAGCACAGCGTGGCATGAGGGTGGCCGCTGCGATGCTGGCACCATCAGACCAGCCACCTGCAGGCAGCAACTGGAAATTTGTAACGGCTACCTGTGAGAGGAAGGAATCTTCCTCCAGGGAATTTGTCTTGTAGTCTGCTTCACAAAACTTCCCTGCAGTAGCCAGCAAACATATTAGAGGATTTCAGACAGCTGTGAGGAATTAATAGGTATTGGAATTTGCCAAGTCTTTGCTTATTACAGGGTCAGCAAGAACAGCTGCTCCCCCTCTCAAACCGAAGCATAAAGACACCAAGCAGTAGCTGGTGCTCAGAAAATACACAGCGGGAACCACACAGAGCCCTTTCACCAGGTTTGGAGGTTCAACAGGAAGACCCACTTGCTGCCTAATTTTTCAACTACCATAACCATGCAAAACTGCACCTCAGTACAGATCAAAAGGCATATTGGATTGTTTCTGTGCGCAGTATGTCTTCTTATAAAATGCAGCACTCGAGCACCATCCTGTTGTGCTCAGTGAGCTGTGTAAACATGGACTGGAAGCAGCCAAAGAAGAACAGTGGTACCTGCCAAAGGAGCTGCTGACTCCAGCACAGCTTGGAGCAGTGGCTGCAGAAGTGCACTCGTACCCAAGCAAGATGTGACTTAATTACTAAGTGAACAGTGTTCCTGTGAAGTACTGCTATTTTTTCCTCTCACTTTCACTTTATGTGTTTTACTGCCCTGTAAGACCACTCCTAAACAGGTGGATTAATAAATGAAATTCTGCAGTATTTTGACTCTGCTCCAGTCAGCAACTGGCAGCATCATTGTATTCCCCACATGGGAATTCATCTGCAAAATTTACCTACGCATACATTATCCATACTGAGGTGAATCAGTGTTTAACATTTTAAAGAAAAGCTGTAGAAGAATGAAAGAAAAAAATAGAGAAGGTTATGTGATGTATATCAATAGCTTACAAATTCCCTCCCACTATCACGAAACTGTTTTGCAACAACAGGTCTCAACAGGAATGTACAGGTAGATGCTCCAGTCAGGAAGCAGCTGAGAACAGGGTTGGTTTTTTTTTTTGCTTTTTTTTTTTTTTTAAATCTCCAATACCTGAGCCACCAGCACCAACTGAAGGTAGGAGCACCCTCAGGGCCCCTGGTCTGGCCACTTACTGCTCTCAGCCTGTGGGCTGGGGGAAGATATGCACATACTCTCCCCACACCCTTCCTGCAAGCCTCAGCACCTGTGGGAAGCAAGCTTATGGACATAGGTTGGGATGGAGTCATCCTGCCACAGCCAGCCATAGGGTTAGTCTACATAGGCACCTGCCTTGAAGCCAAACACAGGCTAAGGGATAAAAACTTCACTGAAGAAGTGAAGTAGCCTGACCTCTGCTTGGGTTATAATCTCAATAGCAAAGCAATTCATCGCACATCTCCAGGCCACAGTTTTCTGTCCTGTCTACGTTTACAGTGAAAGTTCATATTAAGATATTATTTAATTTTCCTCTTTTCCTTGGCAGCCACCACAGCCACTCCTAAGGGCAGCCAGTTGTCCCTACCCACTTTCCAAATTACACTATACTGCAGTTAAATATTATTATTGTAATTTGAAGGGAAATGTCTTCACATTCTTTCCAGGAAAATGAAAAGACACAATCAGAAGTAATGATACTTCTTAAGGAAGAAAGTTTGTTAGGATTTCCTAATATCTGCCCCTCAACATTTTCCATGGGATTAATAGAAAAAAATGATACTGCAGCGATAGTGGTGCATCTCTATCAATGTGAGCGGGGGGGTGGGGGGAAGGGGGAAGAGTCACAGTGGAGCTTAATCAGCTGCTACAGCCACCTCCCAAAAGTCTCCAGACGTGTTAAACCCATGTTGAAATATACCTCTGGCTGAATGAGAGCCAAGATAAGCCTCTAGCCTCCTTCCCATGCAGCTGCTGTGAGCTCCTTCCCAGAAGCCAAGAGGCCTGGCTTAGAAAGAACCTGACTTTTTTTCCATTCCTTTCTCTTCAAGCTCTTTTTCACACGTTATATGAATGGTATAAAGAAAAGGATAACTTCCGATATCAATGATCTTTAATCTAAGCCCGGAACCTCCTTGCAGACTGCAAAACCTGGTCTTGTACTGCTAAGTACAAGAATTAAATCAGTGTATGACACTTCATATTAACAAATCTAAAGGAACTTCTGGTGTGCAGTTATATAGTCCTTCCCATTCAACCAGCTCAGTCTTAATGTTATTTAAGTAAGTATGTAAGACTCCTAAATTGCATTGGATAATGTTTTTTAAAACCACAAACCAGCTCAAGGTAGGCTGTATTCAAACCCAGCTAACGAGTTGCTTTGGCAGCCTGAAGTTAAATGGCAACAATACTTAAAACATCGTTCCTGCCAGCTAGAGCTTCTACAGTACCTATAGAAAGCCATCAGCTTCTAAAGTTGCATTTCCAGAAGACCAAAGTCCACAGCTTCCTCAGAAATGAAACATAACTAAATAATGAAAGTCATCATAATCAACTCTACTGGGCCTATTATTTATTAATAAAAATAGCTTGTGTGCAGCTTATTCAATGCCATGTATACATATAATTTCAGCCTATACACTGAAGTTCTATTTTTAGCACAGACTCCTGTTTTCTACCTGTATGGAATCTACCATTAACAATTACATTTTAGTCTCTTGGCATATCAACGTAACTTCCTTCTAAGTAGCCATGAGGATTGCCGACACAGGCCAAAAAAATATTATTACGTTTACTAAATGAGAGGCATTTTAATGACAGCTGAAGCTCAAAGATATTATAACTCAACTTCTCTACGAAAGTGCCACCCACAACAACAACTAAAGCCTGTTGAACACATAGGTTTTGGCAAATCTGGGTTGCATAGTAAGATACCCAGGATCACTGTGCATTTTTACAATTCGGAGACAGGAAGAAAGAAGTTTCTTTGATAGGGATAAATGGGATTGCAAGAGGACTTTACATGCTGTGACAATGAAAACAGTTCCCCCAGCCATCCCCATCAAGTTACCTGAACATCTCGCTTCTTTCTGTCACTAGAATAGTGCTATTCTGAGAAGTCAGCCTCAAACACAGCTATGCCAGAAAGGCTGATGAGAGTTATTTGTGAGAGGCATAGTTGAAAATGGCTTGAAAAGAAAGCTTTTTTTGTATTTCTGAAAAGCAGTTCATTGGAACAGTTCAAAGCCTTGCAGATTTTTTTTTAAATATTCTTCTGGTGAGAAAGTTGGGTACTTTCCTGCAATGACATTTTAATAAGAAGAAATGTAGCCAAGTATCAGAGTGATTATTGAACTGTGCTCTCTCTAAAGATGTCCACTGGCCTCTAAAACTATTTGTAAATACCTTGAGAACAGACCTACTTTACTTTTACTATTAGAATGCCAGGTCAGGTGAGAAAGTTTAAGCCTTTACTAATAAATTACAATAAAAAGTGTTTCATGCTGTTTGATTAAATAAAATTCACTAATCCTGATGCTGCCTGATTACTTTTGCATAACTGGCCATATGTAATCATAATTAAAGACTATCACAACTCATACACAAGTGGGGTTGGTTAAGGTCAAGGATCATTAGCATTTCAGAACTTCTGAGAATTTGATTTTGTACACTTAGTAATCCTTTAGTTTGGGGTGTGTGTATATATATATACATACATGCAGAGATATATCAGTTTTTCCCCACCACTTCCTCGTCGTTTAGCCATATGAAAAACAACAAAAAGACCTTTAAAAGCCAGAGTCAGCAGTTAGGTAAATGATAGCGTCTCCCTCCTTTTCTAAGCACTTTGTTCCTTCCTCCATGTGCCCAGATACTCTTTTCTTATATCCATGGTTCTTTTTTGTTCACATTTTTATCCTCCTCTTCTTCCCTCTTCCTTTCTAATAAAGGATTCTCATTTCCCCTTCTATAAATCCTCTTGTCCTTTCCTCACTCAGTGTAGACTGCACATCTCTCTTCCCAAACCTGCAGACTTTTTCCACAGGGCCTGGCACATGGGTTTAAGCAAGAATTTAGGAGTTTTCTAAACATGGTTTCTGGTTTTGACTGCATAGTATTATTCGACATCAGATTGTATTGCGTGCCTGTTATTTGCAGTGAACTCTTACCAGTTCAAACACCGTGTAGATCTGTGGCACACATTGCTAAGGTCACCTGTACAGTCGTGATGTTGGCAATATCACATTATTGAGAATGATATATTTACACAAACAGATTCCCAGTAAAGAGAAAAAAATCTCTAAGTGTTTCTATAGTGAGACATGATTACAACCAATGCTTCTCTCACACCCATTAATAAGAGCATAGTCTATGGGTAGGTTGCACAATGGAGGACAAGTTACTTCTTTTCTAGCTATATCTCCTCCTGAAGTGACTGCAAGGTCCTCTACAAAGATAGTTTCAGCAGAACTGGGAATTACACTTGAAAATAAAGGCTGAAAAGCAGCCAAATTTGATTGTTCACATACACAGATGGTTAAATGGGCCATGTGATTTTGAAATCTCTCTCCTCCACGTTATTCATTAAGTTAATGCCAAAGGAACTGGGTTGTGTGAGAGATGGCTACACAGTGGATGGATACACTGTATGATGCTTCTTACAATAATGACAGGTTGGAACAGCAGTAGAGAAAGAAATACATGACATCTTGACACCGTGCAGCCATATAGTCATTACTTACATGAGAAGAAAGTGACAAGCAACAATGATTACAAGAGCAGTTAGAAATTGCTGCTATGCCATTTGAAAATAGAATTAAAAATTGTCACTTCCAAAAGCCAGGCCATTATAAGATTCAAAGAAAGTTTATGAAATAGAGACAGTTTCAGACTTATATCTAGTAAAGTCATAAATCCTTTAACACATGCATTTGAGTCCAAACTTTAAAAGCAATTAGCAAGCAAAAAGCTTAAGCG
>VZSF01009554.1:172892-266715 GCA_013398295.1 Chionis minor
GGCGGGGAAGACACAGACTGACAACCAAACAACACACTACTGCAAAGAAGACCTCACCTTGGTTTGCTTGTTTTTCCACTAGTGACAGGGACTGAAATAAGAATAAAGTTGAGGAACTAGGGAAGCATTCTCACTGAGGAAACCTGTTTCTGTCAATAGATGGTGCATTTTTATTTATTTATTAAAAGGGTTGCTCTAGTGTCTTGATATTTACATCTGTATTTTCACCGGATCCCCCCCTGTATAATGAGGCATCTAAGCATAGTCCTGGGAGCTAAGATCTGATCAATAATCTCAGTTCTATGCTTATTTCCTCTGCAGGAACACATCCCTTCTGCAGTGATTTTCTCATCCCAAAAAGCAGAGACAGTAACATCAATCCATTGATAGGTGAAGTTATTTCAGCGATTCTTTAATTAGTGTTTGTGGAGTGCTCCAAAGGCAAGCATTCAGAGGGAGAACCATGATCAGCAGCATCATCTTTCATTTGACATGCTTATTTAGTACACTAGACATTACAAACCAGCACTGTTGCAGTTGACCTCAATGGCAGGGCTGAAAGTGGATGCTCCCCAGCCTCTCAGTATAATTAACTACCATCTGGTCTGATCTCAATCAAGTGCCACCAATGAGCTACATGCACTAATCCAAGTGAATATAATCATACCTGTATGATTAGGAAATTAAAACAGGTGCAAAGAAAAACAAGATTTAACTTGTAGACAGGCTTTATTCTGCATTTTAAGTATTGGGCAGCATGATCAGAAACAGCCCAGTGTCCACAGTGAGTCAATACTGTACATATCAGACAAGCACAGGACTTCTTCATTGATGGTGAAGATAGCTCCAGAGAGGCAGGCAGCAGTTAACTGTTTGATGAGAGTAAAGCTTCACACCTTTCTCATTTACATGTGTAAATGCATCTTTTGAGGATGCACTAAGAGCTAAATGCCACAAGGAACTGGGATACCCTAACACCAGCCATAATGCAGCAAATAAAACCTGAAGACACAGTGTGCTGTAATAACTGGTATCCTCTGTAAAGAGGCCTAGGAACATATCACTGCTAGAGGTCAGATCATTTGGTGTAATTATAGAATCATTTAGGTTGGAAAATACCTTTAAGGCCAACTGTAAACCAAGCACTGCAAAGTCCACCACTGAACCCTGTCCCCAAGTGCCACAAATACATGTCATTTAAATAGCTCCAGGGATGGAGATTCAGCCACTTCCCTAGGTAGCCTGTTCCAATGCTTGACAATCCTTTTGGGGAAGGAATTTTTCCTCATATCCAAGCTAGACCTCCCCTGGTGCAACTTTTGAGGCCATTTCCTCTCATCCTCTTGCTTGCAACTAGGGAGAAGAGACCAGCTGCCACCTCTCTACAACCTCCTCTCAGGTAGTTGTAGAGAGAGATAAGGTCTCCCCTCAGCCTCCTTTTCTCCAGGCTAAACAACACCAGTTCCTTCAGCTGCTCCTCAGAAGACTTGTGCTCTAGACCCCTTTGTTGCCCTTTTCTGAACACTCTCCAGAACCTCAATATCCTTCTTGTAGTGAGGGGCCCAAAACTGAACACAGAAATCGAGGCGCAGCCTCACTAGGGCCAACTACAGGGGGACAATCACTTCGCTAGTCCTGCTGACCACACTATTCCTGGTACAAGCCAAGATGCTAATGGCCTTCGTGGCCACCCAGGCACACTGCTGGCTCATATTCAGCCAGCTGTTGACCAATACTCCCAGGTTCTTTTCTGCCTGGCAGCTTTCCAGCCACTCTTCCTCAAGCCTGTAGCAAGATGGTCACCTTGCCATAGGAGGAGATCAGGTTAGTCAAGCAGGAACTGCCTTGCATGAACCCATGCTGACTAGGCCTGACTGCCCTGTATGTGCCAGGTGATGGCACTCAGGATGAGCTGCTCCATAACTTTCCCTGGCTCTGAGGTCAGGCTAACAGACCTGTAGTTCCCCACATCCTCCAGGGAACCAGATGAGCAAAATATGTGAGCAAACAAATTTAGGGTGTACATGACTCTCCTCCACCCATCTCTCTTTGCTTCTCTGGTGAGGCAGAGCGTATCTTCCCTACTTTTCCTTGACCCTGGCTCAGACAACAACTAATTTGTTAAAACACTTCCTGAAGTTCATTCTCATTATACCCGTATATTATATGAGTATATACTCATATATTATATGTTGTAAAAAGCAACAGCTGTTTCTGTTGTCCACTGAGAAGACAAGACAGGTGACTACATGGAATTCGCAGTAGTACATGAAACTAATAGCACAGTAGGAAAACTTGAAAGTCTTCACATAGTTAGGCACCACACATATCTCTGCAGGATTCCCTATCTAACATAAAGAGAAATAATTTGTAGGCCAGCACTCTGCTGGGACACCATTGCAATGCTAGAATCATTACAGGGAGCAGCAGTAGCTTAAGTTAGCTGCAACTGTTAAAACGTCTACATTTCTAGCCCTGATGACAACCCACATTCTCAGCTACAAAGACCTTTTGGCAAAAAACTTTTTAAAAGTACTTAGTTACCACTGGTAGTCAATTGGCAACAAATTGAGTTGTTTAGCTAAAGTAAATTAGAAGAAGCTATAGTTGTAGAATGCAACATTGCAAGTCAAGCACTTCCC
Source organism: Chionis minor (assembly GCA_013398295.1). Taxonomy (NCBI): domain Eukaryota; kingdom Metazoa; phylum Chordata; class Aves; order Charadriiformes; family Chionidae; genus Chionis; species Chionis minor. The sequence goes on from VZSF01009554.1 coordinate 175,535, forward strand.
TGTGCTTAGACAGACTTCTCTATTTTTTTCTTTCCTTTGGGATTACATTTACATGTAATGTAAATGCAAAAGCCCAGGATAAAGTCTATTGCAAGTTCTCATTGTTTTTAACATGCTTCTTTCTTCTCCTAATCAAGAAGAGTATTTTAAATGCAGTTGGTTATGCAGAGGGTAGAGTCAGTTTTACTTGCACATGGTATTGCACATCATCAGTATTTCCCAGCAATATATGTGGTACAACTTGAACAGATACAAATTATACAGGATGTGCAGAGAGTCAGTTTCAAGTGCCAGAAGTGTGTTAATTTTGAAGAAAAATTCTCTGATCACTCCATCCTGAAACTATGCTTTCACTACCAGTCCATATATTTTAACAACCCTATTGTTTTTTTAGGCTACTTTTAAAACTCTTGCCAGCAGGAACATCAAGAAAAGCAGAGTTCATCAGCTTTAGTTATTTGTACCCTCTAAACACCTAAAATGGTAGCAGTAGGACCTTGTGCCCCTTCAAAGGCCACGCTTACCATTAATAGGAAGAAAACCGCTGAAGCTGTCCTAATCCTCCACAGCAGTCAGAAGAAATCACAACAACAATAAGGTCACCATTGACTCATAACCTTTAGCACCAGGTAAGAACACAACTCTCTTCTCTGCATGCAATATTAAAGGTTTTATCTTTAGCAGTATCACTACTTCTTCAGGCTCTTTAGCAGCCTCCTCTCTACCCCACTGACACCTCAAGGCAGGTTGTTTGAACCATACATCTTTCTCAGAAGGCACCTCTGAAGCACCAAGGGGTACCCAATAGTGAGTCCTCTTCCCTTGCCTAGTCCTGGTGTTGTCCCTTATGACCCCAGCAGCAGTCCCTCCAGGTGCACCCAATAACCCCCACCCACACAGCCCAGACTGCCATTAACCCTGCTCTCCACCTGCCACTTTGCATCAGTTACTCATATCATCTTTAAATCACAGCCCTGGCTCTGTGCTGCCAGGTGCTTTGGCCACATGATGAGAAAAAGGTCTGGGTCCAAAGGCTAAGTTTTGGTTTACAGTCCAATACGTCAGATGTGAGCACGTTCAAATCATTCAAATCTCTGCCAAATCATTTCCTCACACATCAATGGAAATCCTAATTGATCGCTTACCATTCCAAAATTATCCTAAGGATCAGGTAGGCTTTAGGTTTTGAATAAATACAATTTAATTGTTGTAAGACCAATTACTACTTCTCACATATGAAACAGTAAAAATTTGGTTTGCCCTTTTCTGAAATTAAAAAACAACTTCCCTCCAACTATTCATAGTTCTGCAGTTTCCTACGTCTGTTACTCTTCTCATTGTTTTTCAGTTGTAATTATCTGGTGATGGTGGCACCAAGAAATGTTATAAGGAGGAAGTCCCTTGCCATTTATCTTGAACACTGCTTGGAAACAGCTACTTTTCTTACTGAAACTAGTGAATATAAGTGGCGCTATAAATAGACAGCAAATTCTTCAAATATTTTACTAGAGCTGCTTTGGGGTAGTGTAACAGGAAGAAAGCCAAACACTTTTGCTCTTTTTGTCACTTCGTTATTGATTTAGGAAGCTTTTTCATCAGAGTATGCTGCAACTGTCACAGAGGGGAAATAAGTGTCTTTAAAGTTTTTTAATCTCAACTATATTTAAAATATGGTGATAACACCCTACAATCCTTACATAAATCTTTATGCCAAGAAATTTGAATACTGTATATATTTTTTGGTAAGTAGGAAGTCAAATCTGCACATACTTTGTCCTATTTTTCTTTACAAATGTGAAGACAATTTGTCTCCATACAGGAGGCCTGACTGCTTGGTGAAGCAGTTTGCACCTGATTGATGGTCACAGGAAGATAAAGAGGGGTTTATCCAGCTTTTGTAACTGCTTGATGTCAGAGCTAGCTTTCCATCCTAGAATAACAGACCAGTTCAGCACCTACAGCTTTCTCCCAGGTCCAGTCCCAGTGGCAGGAGAAGGGGCAGTTAGCTTTAACACGTGTTTTGGCTGTCAAGGAGATGAGTGTCCAGGTTCATGCATGTATCTGTCCTTCTAGCCTCCGCCCTGGAAAGCAGAAAATTCTGTTCCTGTCATTAGATTTGTACCACACCAGCTGGCTCTTGCCTCTATGCACAGCCCATATACAACATGGGTCTCGGTGGAGCTATAGGCTGTAGGGTCAATCTCAGTTGCCTCTCCCCCAGCCCTCCTGCAGTATCTCACTTCACTCGGTTCCTGTCCCTTTGGCCACCTCCTCCTCCTCCCTCTGCTGCCCAGAAGCCAGAGAGAACCTTGTAACTCGTCTTTGATAGGAGGGGGAAACTTTTCTCCAGAAGGGCAGGCAGCCAAGACGGTGTTCCCAAGCAATAACAAAGTATGATGCGCTATTTTGATGAATGGAATTGTGAGGAAAAGGGATGGCAGAGACGATTCAGGTATAACAAGCCTTGCCTGGCTGGAAGGCACTTCATGTAATTGCAGATATACTGACATTACTATGAAAGGAGCGAAGGACTGCAAAGAGTATCCAGAAATGTTTTCAGGACTGCAAAGAGTATCCAGAAATGTTTTAAATACTGCCAGGTAGACAGAAACTGGGGTATCTCTGACCAACATATGGAAAGTATTAGTAATGATACTGATGTCTTTTTATTGGAAAAAATACTAGAATTTTACAAGAATTAATTATTTAGCAATTGGTTATTTAACCTCATTACTGCTATGGTGTCCAAGGGAAATAAATTCAAATAATTTGTTGGGGTTTTTTTTGAATATGCAGGATGTGCCACACAGAATAACACTAAGGTAAAGAAGTGCAAAGGGTAAAACTGCTAGTTTAAGATTCAGTTTAAGAATGAAACTGAGTGCATAAGCATAACTGGTGACACCACTAGGAGATTTCAAGGGTTAGTTTTGACAGCTCTTGTGTTAATATTGTAATTCCTTTAACAATATAATTTACAGACTATAGGTTCAAACAATGCTGATTATTATCCTTATTTGGTAAAAAATACAAACTGAAATAATAAAAATGACGTGTGGGTTTAGCTTCTATTCAAATCAAGGTAAAGGCTCCAGGTGACTTTATAAGAAGCAAGAAATAGAAACGCTTCAAAATAGGTTACAACAAAACAAGGAAGAAACTCCAGGCCTTTGACATAAGCTCTGCTCCCCACTTGCCCCATTTATTTAGATGGGTACGTTCTTGCTGAAGCTTTCTGCAAGCTGGCCACAAACATTCGCTGAATTTAGTAGGAGCAGAATCCAGTTCACTTTCCCAGTCAAACACATGACCCTTTGTACTGTGTCCTGTGGCTGGGACTTGCAGGTACTGTTAGAAAACATAGCAAAAATGGGTGAATATATTGTCATCCATAATGGGGGGCCAAGACATAAAAGAAGCCTAAGCAGCTACCAAAGAACATAATAAAAATCTGTAACTGGGACTCCAGTCAGCAAAGAGGACAGCTTTTCAAAACTGTCCTGGATCAGCCGTCCATTTTCCTTCACAGTTACATAAATCATAGGGATTTAATCCCATACCATCAAGTGGAAAATCTTTTTATATTTCAATTTTTTCCCCAGAGGGAGTCGTTACAATTAGGCTGCTTTGGTGGATGTGAAAGAGTAACTAAAAAGTATACAATCTCATTTTTTTCATAATCAAAATATGACAGTTATGATCACTAATTGGCAATATTTCTTATTTAATGTGTTATGAGATGAAAAACTATTATCCTGATTGATATTCCCATTTATATTTTGCAACTTTATTAGAACAAGGCTAATGTTCATTACCTAGAGCTCTCTTTCTTGTGCTTGGGGGAGCAATTGAGGGAAATATTTTACAGTTGTGAAAGATTCCTTCCCAAGTTCACACCTGTGACAGCTGCGTGTAGGTTTCATTGGTTTTGTCAGTATTTATGAGGTTAAAGATTTTAAGCAAAATTCTAATGCATTTTCACATTTCTATATTTTTATCCTCATGCAGTTTTACTTTCAGTAAAAAACCAACTTGTCTCTTAAGGTGCTGTAAAGCTACTTGTGCTATTCATTGCAAGTATAGTAAAGGTCTTTTCGTCTTTAGGAATGATACATCTTGCTCTCGCTAACATACTTGTTGAATAAGTAATTTTCAGCTCAAGGAGAACAAGTGAAAGCAATTTAAGATAAGCCAGCCACCCTATGGTAAAACCCACTGGTGTGGCTCAACTGTGATGGGGACTTAAATGATGACAGCTGTTTCTGAATAGTCATGAGTCTGGGATATCAGTTTGGACTTGCCTGTCTGACACATTTAGGGTATGATTTGATTTTATTTTTTTTTATTGGATGGATAGCGCTGTGGCAAGCTGCAGAGCGGTCTCATCTCTTGCTACTTGCAAATTAACTTCTCTAGAGAAAGAATACACAGGAGGGTTGAATCTCAGAGAACTTGCACTAAAAAATAAACAGGAAAATCCCGAGTGTTTTCTTCTCAGAGATGCATATGACCTTATCTCTTTTTCAGAACAGCTGTGTAGTTAGGATCTCCTTTTACAAAAAAAAGATTTTCTGTGTTTGCCCTCCTTTTATGCTTGCAATGGACAATTGAATATAATACCTAAATATAAGCATGTGAAGGTGAGAAAAGCTACTTTACAAGACCCTAAACATTATATACCAGAAATCTAACAGAGTACATATTCTCAAAAGAGATTTACTTTAGACATTAAAGAAAGAAAATACAGTGGGGAATGTATATAATGTAATGATTAGGGAAGATGACTAGTGATTTTAACCCAGTTTGAATCAATTTGATTAAATAAGCATTGCAAATGCAGCAGGCCACATATAAATAAAAGATAGTGGAGTCATTAGGTATTATTTCATCAACTGTTTTGTAAGTGGTCTCTTTCAAGGCTGTTTTACCACATGTGATGAGGAATGAAATACAGGATCTGGCAAGTATATTTATATTTGGAGACAGCATTACTGATAATGGGTAAGATTGGCATATTATATAACTTGACAAGGGAAAACAGTCCACAGTTTAAGCAAGAGAAATTCTGCCTGCATGAAAGGAAAAGCAAAATTCACAATGATGATGGTCAGGCACGGGATTAGGGGCCCAGGGAAGCTGTGGAATCTCCACCCTTGAGCACATTCAATATGCAGCTAGACAAGTCCCTGAGAAAATTCCCTTATGCTTTAAAGTTTGCCTTGGATTGCAAAGGGGGTTAGACTAGAGGCTTAAAAAAATCCTAATCTAGAAAAATATGCCCTAGTGCCAAATATTAATTTTGAATTAATTATATTACTATATTTTATTTAAAACTAAAGGTTTAGGCAGGCCAAGTTGCACTAGGCCTAACTCACTAGCCTGGTATGCATCCATCTGCCACCTCCTGGAATCAGTAGTCCCTGAAACTATCTTGACTAGTTCTTCAGGAACTGTTTTTCTTTTCCTGAATTCTGTATTCCAATTTCCTACTGTCATTTCTCTCATTTCCAAACGAAATGGCTGGTCCCAGCATGCACAATTTGCATCTGTATTATGTGCTGTATATTAGTAATTGGGCTATTTTACCAAGATTCGCAGGGAGAGATGTATTTTTTATTAAAAATACAGTCCTACCTCACTTAGCTATAGCTTGTCAAGGCAGCAATACTACTATATGAATCACATAAACCTATTTCCTGGGATCCTGAAACATGGCGATAGACTTAGTAACCAGCATAATGTTACACAGCTGTATAGGCAAATTTTAAATTAGAGGAAAGCAACTCCCTGGGGGGTAACTAATTCACTTCATTAGAGGAACAATTTTTCCAAGAAAAGTTCAGAAGTTGAATGTAGATTTAGGAGAAAAAAAACCAACCCAAACCCAAATAGTAACAATGAAAATAATTAGCTGACCTTCTCCATTCTTATAGGAAAGAATTGTTAAAAGTCAATACTGCTACCTATCGGGAAGGGTTTAACAGTGGTAAAGATCAAAACCAAAGAGGACTGTTATAATTGCTCCAACCAAAGCTGTTTGAGCAACAGCTAATTACAGTTGAACTTCAATTATATAGATGTAATGGGGCTTACTGAATAGTTTCAGATAATTAAAGTTTTGCACAAATGACAGAAATTTCAAAAAGTAATTAATCTATTGAGAGGGTTTTCCTTGTCTGAGGAAACAGACTATCTCAATATTTGTTACGTTAGATAACTTAGGTTCAAAGACTCTAAAATAATCTGTTCAGCGAAATCAAGAGTGCATAAAATAGGAGGGAAGTTTAAGAAAATAAAGTTGGTAAACTTTTAGGTTAACTTTTATGGTCATTCCTGAAAAGTTGTGACATATTAAAATCAGATTGTGATCTTACCAGCAACCTAACCTCTTGGTTTCTTAATAGAATACAATCTTCATTTGCAAAAATGAACTGAGCTAAACTATAAAGTGAGCTGAACTGAGCAATTCGTGGGGACTTGTCTGATAGAAATGGGGCCCTCAGTGGGGTAAATGGATAGACTGTTCTAGACTGTAAGTTCTAGCCTGTGTGTGTTCTCACATTCCGTAGCCTAGACCATGCTGTGTGTTTGCAAAGCTTCTGCTCTTTATGAAATGGAAGAAATGAAGAGTTTTTATTGAGGTGGTCAAACAGAACTGGCTGTGGTCTGCTGTATTTTGAATGACAAATAATTAGACTGAATTTCCTGAAAAGAAATGTGTTCCCGAAATAGCGATCGCCTCAGTATACCTTTGATTTCAGAGATAAATCTTATTGTTTCTTACTGTGAGGTTAGCATTTATTTGAATAGGAGATTCACTCTTTTTTAATAGTGTAGTGGTAGGATTACTTTAACAATCCTCAGAAAAAAACTGTATTCTCTTTAGACAGAATACTCTGCAATTAAATTTAATTGAAAACTAGAGCAAAGAGTATGTATGAAGACAGATGTGTAGACCAAGTTCGAGTTTTGGACAATTGGAGAAATTTCAAGGGAACCCTAAATTCTGGTGTCTGGCATGCTAAGAACATGGTCTACCCCAAATCTGCCTCTGGAATAGTACTTGCTAAACATACAAAAATATTTTAAAATCAGTGCAGTAGTGGAAGGGCTAAAAGAGTTCAGAGTGAAAGTATTCTTTGTTTACTGTAGGTAGCATTTGATTAGGTTATACATCACTTTCTAGTTAGTGGACAGAGAAAATTTTTCTCTGCAGGCAGAGAAGGTTTTGCACAGAAAGGTAAAAATCTGATGTTCATAAAAGAAAGGACAGTGGTTTAGAGTAATCACTGGTCTGATCTGGCATTCCAGACTCCCACCATCTCCTTACTGCTGTGTACTGCAATAGAGGTTGTGATACTCTAATCCTTCAAAACACTGCAAAAATAAATCTCCCCAGTCAGGTAATTCAAATGGAAACAAAGTGGGTAGTGGAAAGGAGGAGAAATGCTTCTGTAATGGTGTCTAAACACCTAAAGAACTCTCAAATGTCCATTAAAGATCCATGGGGAGACTGGAATAAAACCCCTACAGATCCAATTGATTTTTCAAGGCCAAGCCCCTCTGGTCAGAAAACTGAGAGAGCCACCTGAATGTGGTGGGTACATTCTGTCTGGAGCTTTTCAGACTCACCAGTAGTAAAGAATATTCTCCATGAGTTGTACTTTTCGTAGAAAATCTCTAGGGATAAGAAAACACAGTTAGGCTGGCAAAAGCCAAACTTTTAGAGGAAGTGATTATTTGCATTAGTTGTCAGACTCTTTCCTCTCTCACTGCTAGGGCAGCAGCTTTTGAATGTCCCCTTCAAATAACCTAGGAGGTAGGTCCTGCTGAGTAGGGGAGAGTGGATTCCTCAGTGCGGACTCTACTGTGCATGCTCTGCTTCTGCAGGGAAGCGTGTGTACTGGTTTGCAAAAGGATGGAGCAGAGGGAAGAGCTGAATATGCAAGTGGGCAAAGAAGGACTGCCTAGTCCCTTTGTGCTTAGGAGCAAACATCACCCCAAGCAATTTCCTTCCCCTCTGGTCTTAGAGGATGATAACTCCACAAAATGAACAATCACATAAAGTTAAGAAGCAGCATTGTCGCTAGATGGTCATCTGACACTCATAAAGAGTAGTTCTGTCTGTTTACACTGTATGGCAGGTAAAGATACTGACTGTCAAGTCCTGAAGCTCCCTGCCTGCCTAGTGTTTGATTAATCAGAAACCATTTATTTGAGCAAGCCATCAATGGCCACACATCTAGGTGTACCTCCAATAAAAGGAAATAGGGTGCTACTGAAATTGTGCCTGATTTCCTTGGAGCTCACTGCCTAAACTAAGGATCCTATGGAATACTCCTCACTCCATGCGTCTGGGATACAAACACCATTCAAGTACCAAGCAAGTGAATGGAAGAGCAAAAGGCTAGGAATTTTCTGGCTGGAAAAGGGAAGACTGAAGGGAAAAGTGATAGGAATGTGTGGAAAACATGAAGAGTCAATGATTATTTTAGGGTCTGACATTCAAGTATTAGTTTTTATTTCAAGAAATCAGGGCTATGAAATGAAATTATAAAGAGGTAGATTAAAAAGAGCGGAGATTTTTCTTTGTGCCTTTGTCCTGGTTCCAGAAGGGATAGGGTTAATTTCTGGCCCAAACACACTGTGACACTGTGCCCAGTACTTAGGGGGGAGCGGTTTGGAAGTGCTTCGGTTTGCAAGTGAAGTGCTGCTTGGGGGCGGGCTTCAGCTTCCCGGCTCTGGTTGATGCGCGGTGGGAAGGTAACCCTGATTGTACATCCCTCCGCCAGTGTTATTGTTGTTGTTTTTCTATTTCCTTTGCTGTTCCGTTAAACTGTTTTTATCTCAACCCCCGACTTTTGCCTTTTTCTTCCAATTCTCCCTCACTGCTGTGAGGGCTGAGTGAGCAGCTGCGGGGTTCTCTGTCGCTGGCTGAAGCCAAACCGCGACAGCCTTGTGTAGTGAAACTGGGGAGCTCTGCCACAACGTGCGGCAAAGGCCAATGTTTACACGGGTGCAGAACAGCAGCTAGAAGGCTTCATAAGCGAAGCAGAGCTTTTAATCTGTTATCAAGGGCTGTTAAGCACAAAGATGTTACCTCAAACCCCAGAATGTCTTGTACCACAGACCACTTGCGACCAGATGACTATGTGGGGAAGAATATTTGCTTTCTTATAATCTTTCTTAGGCAATTGTTGTCCACTGTCAGAATAGTTGGATGTTGGGTGAGGCTGTCACTATGCAAGCTAAGTCTTTCCCCTGATACGGATTTCTAATGGGGTGGACTCGGAGCTCTAAACTGTAACAAATGTAATGAGAATATATATTCAGGGTAGTTTCAGTGATCTTTGATGCAGCTGTACTTATGTTCTAGCATGTCTAGGACTGCAGACACTTAGATGAGGGCTGTGGGGTCCTGAGAAAGCATTATGAGAGGAGACACCGAGGAGATGTGAACTTTAGCCAAGGGAGAGTTAAAAGAGAAATATGGGACTGCTGGTGCATGAAGTCATCTCTGCTCTTACTGACATTTTGCAAGGTTATATTCAATGATGAATCATTAAACTGCTCTGTCTTGGAAACACCAGCAACAGGAAGCTCAGCTGTTGCTTTTTTCCTTTGATTTGACTTTATTTGTATGTGTCAAGATTCTGGAAAGCTGCCAGTAAAATTTCTGTCTAAAGCCTCCGAGGGTTGGCAGCTTCTATAATACAGATAAATATTTTTACGGACTCTTAATTCAGTATATTTATTAGACATCCAATCTCCTAAGTGGCAAAATAATAAACCATATACAGACACCTAGCTGCTTTCCAGCTAATTTTTGAATAAATCTGATTTTGATTTCTGTATGTATTTCTCCTTTTCTTCCTATTAGAAAAATTGCTTACAATCTATATCTTAGCAGTATTGTCGTATGTACTGGTATTACATTTCTCTAAACTTGATTTCTTTGCAATGTTGAGAGCATTTACTAGTTTTGAATCGGGACACTNTGGGCCACCCCCCCCCCCCCCCCCCCTTTTAATTTCTTTGCATAGGAACAGGAAATTGTTTCATTTCAAACTGCCTTGCGTATGTTTAAATGAAGTAAAGATATATTTCTCAAAGGAACTTGAGAGGAACTTGGTGGAGGGAATTAGATAACTCAGATGAACATTTCTCACATAAATGTTGATCATGGGTACGATCTCTAAATAGCTTGTCTTCCCTGTCTCCTCTTCCCATTACCTCCCATAAAATGTATACTACAATTAATTTCTAACAGCTATATGCAATCATGCCTGGAATATGAAACCCATCTGCAAGATACTGCTACAAAACCAGATAGTACAGTGAAAAAAGGGAAGGGAAACCAAGATCTCTGTATTTGATTTCCCCTAATGCCAGAGGCCATTTGCGCTTTGCACGTACAGGGCACTTCATGGTACCATTTATCAGATATATGTAACTGTTCCCTCTTTTTTCCTTTATAACGTAGATACAATTTTTGCAATTTCCTCAGGAAATCAATGTCAAAATCGAGATTAAATTATTTCAATTTTGTTCCCCTCCTTTCATACACCACCCTGTTGTTAATATATTTTCTGATGAAGATTTCAATAATTCATCATTCATCTCCATTAGAAAATGAAAGAGAGCTTAGGGAGACAAAGTTGTCACACTGAAGTCAGATTTATATTTGGTCCCAAGAGAATATGTCTGGCTATCTTGAACCTACAGATGTAAACAGTTATTAAAATGCATGCATTTCAATAATAAAATTAACCTAGGTCTTAGTCACTAAGCAAAAAATTCTGTAATATAAATGAATAATAATAAAATCACTTAGCAGCTCTCCTTTTTGCGTGCACCATTTATCTGTTCCTGAAGGTTGCGGCTGCTGTTGCAGAAACATTCTATTTACCTGCTCATGTTTATTCATGTATGAATGACTGTGGAATTACTGCTTGAAGTAAGAAAGCTCCTTTTCAGTGCTTTTCCTTACTGTGCTGGCAGTCTCTGCACCTGAAAACTGGAAAACAAAGTTCACTGGCAAATTAAACAAAATTTAACATGATCTATTCAAGATGATGCTCTTTTCTCTTGCCAAGTGATGAGTAGTCTGCATTGATTTCTAACAATGCTTGTGTTCCCTCCAAACATTTCAGATAGATAGCATTGTAATATTATTACAATATCCTGGTCTCAAGTAGGTATCCCTTAGGTTAAAATTGGCTCCATTGCAGAGTTATTGGCAGTAGCAAATATCCTGCCTGCTTGATTTTTTGAAATATTTTTTTAGAAACAATTCTTTATATAAACGAAGAACTCGAGAATTGAAGTTCTGCAGATGTTCTTATTGATTCCATTCTGCAATTGTGCTGAAATACTACTTTCCTAGAAAATTCACAGGAGATTTGAGTGCAATTTTGAATGCTGTAGATGTCAGCCAGACATGGTGACAAATTTACAAGACTCCCTGCAGGGTCTGAGCTAATTTTAGATGTAATTACAAAGATGCATTTAATTGATTGTGTCTAATTAATATCTGAAGGTACAACTGGAATTTTTATAATGCAGGAATTCATGAAAGCTACTTTATTGTTTTGGTGTAACTCTAAAACAATTTAATCTATCTGCAATATCTCTAAATCAACTGGATACTAAAAGTCAACTCTTCCTAGTTGCATATACTATTATCTGAATCATTGTTTCAGCAAAGCACGAAACGAGTGCAATTTTGTTACACTCTACACTGAGAAGTAACTTTTATGGTAGAAACTTACAGGATACTGTCCTGTGTTCTACATCCAATGACAGGAATTAACTCAAAATGTAAACAGCGTTTTTGTATCCCAAAGGTCAAAATGAAAATATAACAGAATATTGCTGCTGATGAAACATTTATCCAGTTCAAACAGAACTAATACATGTCTAGTTCCAAAACAGAAATAAGCTTGTAGTCATGACTTTAATTACTCAGAATGAATATCATAGTAAATTCATAAATTATTCTTTTGCAATGCCTCCTAATGATCTTGTGAAATACATAATCAAAAATATGTGTGACAACACAAATGTGCTTAATGGGCTCATGCTAGAGGGGGTTTCAGCTTCTTATATTTTTAAGAGAAAAAATGTTTATGCAAACATTGTAACTTTTGTTACTATGTAACATCGTAACATAAGTACTTTACCAGTCATGCATAAACACTGTTCAGTCCTTTCCAGCTGCTTGCAAAGTATATGAGACAAACTATACAGAATGCGATATTAACAAATTATGTGTTTAAACCTCATCAGTGTTATTCATCCATGCATCAGCAAATCAGTAACTTGGGGAGAGGGGGGACAAGGAAGTTTACTAGGACAGGAAAAAAACTTCAGACATTTGATATTGTCTAGTTTTGTTTCCTCTGATGTTTTGCCTCATGCTTTTCCTTAATGTCCGGCTGGAAATGGGAGCAGTGGGCGTGGTACTGAATGACTGGTAGGACTGTGCGTGGTGGGAGTACCCGTAGTCTCCCAAGAATGCTTGCTTAATGCAGGTCACGTAGCAGGTTACCGCAGCAGAGGAATGTACCTTACACATATAAGAACAATCTTGCATATGCATGGGCAAAAACCGTATTCCCAGTTCCAGAATAGGATGTGAACAGACATTCTCACTGCTCACTTAGTAGCTGTGGCTAGCAAAGACAATCTTGCTTGATTTCAGATATCCGCAAGGTGAATTTCTACATCTAAGTTAGTTGACTAAGCTCCCTATGTAGCCAAATGAGAAGTTTGAACCTCCTGGGGTGCTGTACTTTAAACAGAGCTGAATCATCCCCAAGAGGATCCCGTCGTTCCACACTGATTCCAGAGAGTTTCAATGAGCATCTTCAGAAATAACTAGTCACATGGGGACTCCTGCCCACTTAATGAGCTGAACTCAAATACATACTACTGTTTGTATTCCTCTTAAATAAGGGAATCTCCTACCTCATTACTCAAGTATGGCCGGGGCTTGCAAGAAATCAGCCATGTGTGTACTATTTATTTAGATAATACCGTAGTGGGTTTTTTTCATTTCAGAATGCTTAAGGATGAGTAGAGAGATGAATGGTAGCAAGATCTATTGGCAAGATTATGCACTGCAGGCAATATAGGAAAGTCTAGAATGTGAGAACAATTCTTTGTTGGAAAAACATAAAAGTTCACCATTAATTTGACTAGTAAGTCAAGTGGTTTATTTACCGTGTATTTACCACTGAAAGCCTGCCACAGCATTTGAGATAAAGCTTCGCAAATGCCTCCCAGGGGTGCACAGGGTTCTGTCCACCACCAGGAGAGATCAGGCTGCCAAGATAAACCTGTCCGAGCAGGGTTCTGTGCCCCTGAAACCCTTGGGCTGTGTGTGGCAGGAACTGGCCACCAGGTTTTGTGAGAGTAGGGCAGTGCTGGCTGTCTCAGTGACCACATCAAACCACGGGAACTGTCAGGAAACTTTTGCAACTGGCCTGTGCCAACCCGGGAAAGAGGCTTCGATGCAAAGCATGCAAGTCCAAGAGTAATTCTTTAGTCATGCGCATGAGGTATCCTGTTCAAATTCGGCTGGCTAGGATGCAGAGCTGATGGCCTGGGACTGGAGAATTCAGAGCAGGCGAGTAGCGGACAGGATGCAGGAAAAGTCCAGCAGGCAAAGTTGAGCCACAGTTGCCTGCCCAGCAGGAGCTGCCGCTCGTGAGGTCACCCAGAGGCTGCCAAGCCTGCTGAACCCTGCAGGGTATCATCCAGCGCTACTATGCGACGTGGGGTCTAACGATACTGGGACGAGGCAAGCTGGAAGCATCCAAAGAGGCTGTATGGTCCTGGCAGCAATGCTAGAAGGGTCAGGAGCACAGGTGGTGTGCTCCTCTCTCCTCCCAGTCAGAGGAAGGCGTTCAGGAAGGAGGAGACAAATTGAACAGGGGAATGCCGGGCTGCGTAGCTGGTCCTCAAGGTTTTGCCTTCTGTGACCAGGGCTCTACCTTAGGGAAGCCGCGTCTCTCTGGGGCCGATGGCATTCACCTGCCCTCCTACTGCTGGGAAAAAGAGGGGAGAACGCAGGACACAGGAAGGAAAAGGAAACCCCTGCGCAGCAGCCCCAACATCACCCTTGGGAAACGTCTCTTGGCAAGCAATGTCCTCTCGCTGTGGCACAGCAGAAACAGAGATCCTGCCGTGGACAGGCCCCATCCCACCCCCCATGCCTGCACACCCGAGGCCACAAGCTCAGAGGCAGCACCAAGGGAGCCGATTCCGCCTCACGGGGTGGGATGGCCAGGAGCAAAGGTTCCCGGGGGACGTCCCCCGCTTTTACGTTTGGTAAAGGCTTGAGGGGGCTCCTGTCTGCTTTGTCAAGGGAGACCCAGGCAGCCCCATCCTGCCGGGGGGGGGGGTCTGTCCTTTGCGGGGTTGGGGCTTTGGCTGCCCGGGGCAGCTGTGGCTGGCGGAGCCGCGCTGGGGCCGAAGGCCGGGGCTGCTTGGCGGGCATGCCCGTGATGCGCTCTGGCGCCTGCGCCATCACAGCTGACGCGTCACAATGGAGGCAGCTATAAAGGGCGGCAGCCGGCAGCGCTGCCCCAGTGCGACTTGGTCCAGTGGTGAGTGCGCAGGCGGGGGGAGGCTGGGCTGGAGCAGGGCCAGGGCAGGAACGCGGGCCCCCGGGGCGGGGGGTGGGTTCTCACCCTGCACCCAGGGACCAGCCGCTGGCGGCAGCACCTTGGGCTGGGAACGGTGCCGCCGCCGGCAGCGGGGCTGGGCGCAGGCCTGGCTGCCTCCCGGCTGCCTCCACCCTCTGCTCCCTGCCCCCAGCTCCCTGCGGCTCCTCACCCCCTTCCCTGCCACCAGCTCCCTCCCTGCCAGCCCCACCGAGGCCCTTCTCTCCCTCCTCCGGCAGGCCATGGGTCCCACACTGTTTTTCTTCGTGCTACTTGTGCTGAGCATCATCCGCCGCCTGCACGTGGTCAGGCGGAGGCTGGATGAGGCCAGGCACAGGCGCCTGCAGCAGCTTGCGCAGCAGCTGAACCTGGGGATGACCCCGCTGCTGCAGCGGCTGCAGCAGACGAGCCAGCGGCAGAGAAGCCAGGAGCAGTGGAGCCTGGAGCGCTCGGTGCCCGTCTTTGCCTCCGGAGCCTGGCTCTTGGCTGCCTTGCAGCACTGGCTGTCCTGGGACGTTGCCGGAGTGCTGGTCCTGCTCTTTGGGCTCTGCTGGTGGCTGAGCAAGAGGAGCCGGCAGCCAGACAGCCTCGGTGAAGATCAGAGTGGCAGCAGTCATGAAGAGCAGGACGAGGAAAAGGACGAGGAGGAGGAGGAAGAAAGCGCAGCAGAAGACTCTGGTGACGGGAGGCATCTGGTCCAGATTTTTGCCAAGCACATGCGGTCGTCGGTGCAGAAGCTGGCCTACAGGAGCCGGGTGGTGGAGGAGCTGGTGGGCGACCTCCTGTGTGTCTTCCGCAAGCTCTTGGCAGACACGTTGTACCTGGAGCTGCAGCCAGCCATTGGGGTGGGCAGCGCCTTTGAAGGTTGGAGTCCCGACGAGGATTCTGCTGTGTACCGCCTGCTTGTGCCCCTGGAGCCCCCCCGTGGGTACACCTTTCACCTAGAGCTGGGCAGAGCGCAGGAGATGCCGGCCAACGGCTCCCGTGTCCGCGTGCAGCTGGAGTGCACTTGCCCGAGGGAGCAGCCTGGGGAGAAGACGCTGTGCTTGCTCCACCCCACCGAGGAAGAGCTGCCGAGAGACGCCAACCTCCTGGGCATCCTGTGCACCGGCTTCTACCTGGATGTGCAGAAGACTGCCCGCTGGTTGCAGGACTTGGTGAGGTCCGCCTGCGCGTTTGTGCCTCAGTCACGTCAGTGGGACATGAAGGTGCTGCCCTCCAGCCACTCCTGCAACTTGCAGCTGACGGATCGCTCTGGGAGAAGCCTCTTTGTCGAGATGATCCTTGGAGTGCAGCTGGGCAACTCGGACATCTTCCTGAGCGGCCAGACCACAGGGGCCGTCTTCACCCCAAGCACGACGTGGACCGAGAGCTGTGCTGTGGCAGAGGGCAAGTTCTTCAGGCATATGGCCAGGCAGGCCCCGCGTGACACCTTCTACCTCCAATGCCTGCAGCTCTGCACCCGCGTGCTGGCGGGCACCGGCTTTTCCACTGCGTGACTCCAAGGAGCTGCAAGACCGGCTCACAAGGCTCCTCTTCTTCGGACACTGAAAGAGGGCCTCCTGCACACAGCTGGGCTTGTGGGCCGCTCAGCTGATGGGCCTCTGCGTGTTCACTGGGCTCCCTCGAGGTGGAGAACCCAGGCGGACAGCAACCGCCCTCCCTCTCTGAGAGAGTCCATTCCTCCTCGTGCCCACTCCTTTCCTCTCTGTCAAGATGTCAATAACGGCTGTGTTTGAACAAACGCTGCCTCTGGCTCCGTGCATCCCTTTCTGGGGAAACACGGGCACAGGGTGCTGACTGCTCAGCCGCCCCAGCCTCGGGAAGCACCTTGCGGAAGAGGTGACGCCGTGGGCCCTGGCTTCAGTGATTCTGTAACTGAGGCTCTCCCACCCCTCCCTGCTCCTGCCCTTGGGCAATGGCAATAATTCCTCACCCCTGGTGGCTTCCTTGGCAGCCATATGCAAACCAAGCCCTGGGAGCCCCGCAGCATTGCCCTTGGGCGACCCCCGTGAGGTGGCTACGACACTGTCCGAGCGGGGAGCCCTTTGCACAGGCGACAAGTGCCACCACTGCCCAGCGGGGCTCTGGCTGCTCTGCCTCCAGGACGTCGACGAGACTCCTTCACCACGCCCTCTCCTGACCTGTAAGCTCAGGTTCCCGCCACCTTAACAAGGGAGACTTCACACATGCAGCAATCTTAAAGAAAGCTTTTGAGATCCCTCCAATTTAAGGCATGCGCTTTTGTGGTCTATGACATGTTTATGAGAAGCAGTGGCCTGAGGGCAGCTGTGTAGCAGCAGAGGTGCACTCATACTGCAGTTGGGACAGCTCCAGTGGAAATCCAAGTGTGGTAAGAGAAGGTAAGAGAAGGGATACCTTATCTCTCTCTATAACTACCTCGAAGAAGCTTGCAGCAAGGTAGTGGTCCGTCTCTTCTCCTAGGTAACAAGCAATAGGACAGAGGAAAAGGCCTCAGTTTACACCAAGGGAGGTTTAGATATGATAGTAGGAAAAAATTATTCACTGAAAGGATTATCAAACTTTGGAACAGGCTGTCCAGGGCAGTGGTGGAATCCCCATCCCTGGAGGCCTTTAAAATACATGTAGATGTGGTGCTACGGGACATGGTTTAGCAGTGGTTTTGGCAGTGTTAGGTTAATGGTTGCACCTGATGATCTTAAGGGTCGCCTCCAACCTAAGTGATTCTGGGATTCTATGTAGGTAGGATGCTAATATAAGATGCTGTATGGGCACCATACTCATAGAAACCAAGATATTTTAAAAACATGTAAAACGTACCTGAAAATATACTTTGTCTCAAAACACAATCTGATCTAGACAGTGTCTTGACCTAGTTAACCAAAGAAGTTTATGCTTTGACATATTGCAAAGGCTTTCTGCAATATAAAAGACAGGTAACATAGTTACCTGTTAACATAGCCATGTAATTTCTATGTATGCTTCAGAAATCATATCATCTTCATGGTTCAAAATAATAAGGATAGGAACTATCTTAAACTGTAAGTAATCTAACAGAGTGGATATTATCAGTGGGTGTGTTCTAAAGCAATATCAGACCTAGGTCCCAGGCTTGATGATGAAGAGGTTGTTTAATGAATGAATATTCTACTTTTAATTGACATTCATTTAGTAAACATAATCAGAAAGTGGGCAGAGAGGATGGTAAGAGATTAAGAAAACATAGAAGTAATGACTCCAGAAAGAAATCATAGAATTCTAGGCCAGCCACAATTTGTACATACATACCAGAGGTAAACTAGAGATAAGTCATTGATAGTAATGGAGATGCTTTGATTTAAAATACTGAGACTCTCAGTTAAAAAAAAAATTAAAAGTCACAAATTTCCAGATTTTTCCTAGCAATATCTCACAAAATTCCTTTTTTTCTGTGAAGATTAGTCTCAAAAAGACGCTGTAGGAAGACACTTATTTTAAATTAATAATAAATACATAGATAAATAAATCGCAGTCTGAGAAATTTTCAAGTCACCATATTCATGCTGCAAGAGCCAGGGGTAAAATTAATAAATAGGGCTGTATGTCAACCAGATGGTTCTGCAGAAGAAAAACAAATCATTACAATCTCTAGAGGACTAAGACACCAAATAACTATTTCAGTACATTAGTTAAACTCATGAGTTGTAGATGTGTCCTCCCCTCCCGCCCTCCCAGCACACATTTTTGACATGTGGATCATTTTTATCCCTACTCAGAAATTCCACCAAATCCTCCTTTTAACCAGGAAAGAGTCCTAAAGAGAAAACTGCAGCAGCACAGCACTACTTCCACCGTAATAACACTTCAGTTTCCAGCACCCAGTCCCATTCAAAGACTGATGCCTCTCCAGAAGTATCCCATAAACTTTAGTCCGAATGCCACAAACATTCAACTATATGTGCATCTGCTAGCTCCAATGAGATATGAATAAAAAAGATTATGCTCCTGTACTTGTGTTTATAGGATCATGCCTCACTACGGAACTTAAGTTACTTTCATAGTACACGGTGATTGGTCCCAAATTTGGATCTTTTGAGAGTTGCAGGCGTTGCAGGAGGAAGTTTTAGATGTTTCACAGAAGGTGGCTTGGGAAGATATGTGATCTTGCCTGAGCTGTTCACCAAAAATCTCTAACATGTCATGACGCAGAACAAAGCCTTGAAATTTGGCAGTATTTGTGGCTTGATACAGCTCCTTAGGGTCACTGGTCCCACATGCTCCTTAGACACTTGATAGAATTTGACAGCAAATGTATCCAAAGATTGTACCAGGACTGTTCAGGTGTTATTCCTGGCTGCATCAAGTTACCAAGACTGATAATACAAGATCTGAGAAGAAAGCTCTCATTTCTCATATAGGAGACAACCTAATGCAAATGCTGAGGAAATGAGCCATACAAGTAGAAGAGGCAATTGGACTGATGGAAATAAGGCTACAAGGCAGAGAAGAAACCAGGCTTTCAGCTTAAACTGCTCTAAAAAGACCAGAAGTCACTAAAACATCTGAACAACTGTGCATAGGCTTGGAGAATGGTAATAAAAGAGGTAACAGTTTCATCGAGTAGGGAACAGAAGAAAGGACAGAGGGAGGGACATTAAGAGAGGTGCTGTGGATTTAACAATCCCACAGCTGGCTGTTGGTAGAAGATACTACAGTTTCACATAATTGCAATCCTAACTGGAAGACAGGAAGAGAGTTTTTTGAAAGAGTCTGCCTAGGTAACAGTGGTTACCTATAATAGAAGTGGTCAAGGGGATAAATATTTGTCGTAGCTTACCAGAGGATGTAGCTGAACTTGGAGTCGTTGAATTGAAACTGAACTTTTTTCCAAAAGAGGTGGTCGTGTCAGCTTTGGAGGGAGCTTATCTCCTTTCCCGAAGGAATTCCTGGGTAGAACTTAGTGACTCGAGGTACTCAGAAGGACAGACAAGTTAATAGTAACTTTTCCTTCTGACATCCTAGCTATTAAAAAAAAAAAAAAAAAAAAAAAAAAAAAAAGCAAAGCAGCAATCAGCGCCAGTAAGAATTTACAGGTTTTTTTCAGAGCATTACAAGGACCATCAAAAGGCTGAAGCATACTTAGAATACAAAAACTGTTGTAAATGGCTCATTAGGAAATACCAGTTAATACTACCTTTGAATATGCTTTTGGCTGTATTTATAAAAGTACTGCCAGTTAGTTAGACTTTAACAGCAATATGGAGTATTACCAAACACGAATATCTAATAAATACTGATCACAGCAGGAATTTTCAATTGCCATAATTATTCAAGTAAAGACCATTAGTGCTACTTCCTCCCAACCAAAACATCAAAGCATCTTCTACTTAATTTCATTTGCTTCAGATGTTAATAAGTGTCAGCATCTTAATTCATCTTAATGCATTTATCCTTCTCTTTGTCCAATTTTAAATTGCTGTTTATTTCCACAAATTAATGCCGTATTATCATTACTCTTATTTTGTTAAATCTCAGAACAGCAATGCATGTAGCTATAGAGTGCTACAGATACAAAGTGGGGGGTAATATTCAAAGAAACTACGAACATCAAAATTTCATTCTTTCACAGTCTGTCTTGGCTATCTGTCAGTGACTCTCTGTCATTTTACCCCCTTATACCAGGTCAGTTTTATATTCTAAGATAGTTTTGGTTTTTGAAGTCTTAAAGGCATAAAGATGTAGATAGTATTAGTTTCACGGACTGATAAACCTGCCTGAATCGAAACTGCAACTTATTTGAACTCCAGGTGAGGCCAAAAGTTTTTTGTAAAAAACCTTTTTCTCACTCTGCTGGTGGTGGTGCTGTTAGTTCACTTCAGGAACAGCCATATAAATACGTTTTTTTTGAACTCTTCAGCAAGTGACACCTCTAGAGGAATTTTTCTGTATATGAGATGTTTCAGCCTTGACACTTGCTAGCGGTGACTTGTATGCGTTCTTAAAAGAAAAAAAATCCCTAATGCTGATGGAGACCAGGCCAGAAGCAGAGAAACCAGGATTGCTGAGTAATGGCACTCTTTTTTTTTTTTTCCTTCCTAGTATAACATGAAGTCATTTCTCCTAAGAATATTTTTTTACGCCTTTTGTTTGAAAGCTATACTCAAACCTCAGTAGCAAGAAATGCATGAAATGTCAGAAATTGCTCTTAGTCTTCTGCAAGTTGTCAGAACAACTGGCTTTTTCACCAAGTACAAGCTACTGCGATGAAACAAACCAACCTGTTTTCTCAAAACAAAAGATCTGCCATGGAGACATGTTTGATATCAGATACAAAAACTGTGGTTTTACTTGCCAAGTCATCTCTGAATGCACCTAGATAGAAGTGAGAGTCCAGACTTGCTCAGGACAAATGAGCTGTGGATCCTCCAGCATAAGACATCATCAAAACCTCTGAGTGGGTGACAGAAGTGGCTGCTGGAAACACTCCATCCCTCTCCCGGTCTCATAGGTGCCTCAGCTGCATGTATGTTTCTTGTCAAATGGTATAAGTTAGTAAATATCCCATGAGGAAGAAGAATCTAATGATTCCAAACTACAAGAATCGGAACAATCCAAACTCCCCATCCGTTGCCAGGTACGGTGGTCAGTGAAAATCTTGGTGCTCTTAGAATGAGGTATAGAGTTCCTGACATAATTAAAGACCCTATGAAGATTCAGACTCTCTACTGGACGTTTGGGTTTGGGGTTATTTTTCAGCCTCCAAGGAAGAAATCCAGCTCTAACGAGAGACAGACACTGAATATTTTCCCACTGAATCTGTGACTGTATAATATGTAACAGGCTATATATAATATCATCAGTATCATGGCTCTGATAAACACTGTGTCTTTCATGAATGGTTTTGGGTTTTTTTCATGTTCACTTTAAGCCTCAACCAAGGTAACTGTATCTGAGCAGAGGGAACATATAGGACATGTAGTGATGAGCCTTTTGCAGGGAATCAAACATCATCACACGCTATTGGCTCTTGGGAAGGGGCTCAGCAAAACCTAAGGCCTGAGCGCTGAAGGGGTGATTTTCAAATTGGAGTCACAGACTAAGGAGCTAAAAGCTAACTCAAAACAGTTTAGGGTCCTTGGAGTTTGAGTTAGCTTTTCTTAGTTTAGGGTCCTTTTGATTTGACGACTAGATGTAAAATTATGTTAAGGCTTTTCAGGACCACAAAACATATATAAACTATTTTTGGTGATGTTGGTTTTGTTTTGGTTTTTTTTTTTGGGTTTTTTTTTTTTGGTTTGTTTTTTTTTTTTTAAAAAAAAGCCTCCTAACAAAGACGTTATTCCCAGGAAGTATAGTTTGCTATTTTTTATTTGACTCCTAAAACAATGCAACTATTTAATTAAAATTCCTAGGGTAGAGTTTGGGTCAGGGAGATTAGGAATTTTTTGGGGGTTTTTTAAAGATTTATCCCTCTCAGTCACATACAAAGAATTATTGTTTGTAGTTGGGTTTGCACAGAAAAAAACCAGACACTAACTTTCTTGATTTAAAAGAAAGTCAGTTCTAACAACAAACTAGTCCTCTCACATGTAGGCAGCATGGCAGACGCAAGGTGAACACTGTCATTTTATGATTGGGATCCCCAAAGCCATTCTTTAAAATCCTTTTTGTACTTAAGCTAGCTATCATGCACAGTAATTGCTTGAGAACACACATAAGGTACCATACCAGAAGAAACAAGGTACATCTTTTACAGCTTCACGTAGCTTTCTTTGGACCCACATCACCGTAACCGTCCATGGCACTGCTGTCCTTAGTTTTGCACAGAAATACATATGCAACAGGTTGTTTCATCAAATCTGAGCTGTTATTCTTTGGGCTCAATCAATTACTTCAATTTAGTCCTAGGCAATAAACACTTCATAAAGTGTATTGCCCAACTACCAAAATAAATACTCTTTATGTCTATGGCAAACCATTCCCTTTCATGACCCCCAACACACATTTAGTCCCTTGCTCATTGCATTTGCAATCTCTTCCATCCCAGGCCACACTTGTTTCTGTGATATATATTTAATCACTCATTGAATAACATATAGAGATGAGCACTGATGTATCTGAACACAGATCATACAGACAAGCGCGCTCATCTGTGGGATACAAGCCCACCCTCTCCCAGTTTTGCTTCTTCTTCAGTCCTTTAGAGGACACTGGCCCAACTGCAACAGAAGAGCGCCAAGATCAGAGCACCTTGTGATCCATACCTTTAGGAAGTTGGAGTCAGATTCAATTCACTATAGCAGCCAGCAAGATAGAGGATTTCATAGTGATTGCACACTTCGTAGATGAGGACTCCTAGCCAGCCGGCTATTATACGGTCAGCATTAACAGCAACATGACAGAAAAACATACGTTCTGTTACAGAATAATTAGAAACATTACTTATGATACATTAGCCCTCAGGACAACATTCTGGGTTGTAGATCCAAGTAGAAAAGAATTTTTCTCTGATGTTCTGTGGAAAACGTTATTCTTACACAGACATGTTTCCACACACTCGCCACTTACAGCTCTTAGGGTCACATTTACACACTCCCTGCTGTTATTAACAATTCTCTAGACCTATATCTATTTTTAACCACGGATCACATTTTCATCTGATGAAAATCACGTCTGTATCATATAGCTGCTTTTGTTGACCCTCCTGATAGTGTCACTGAAAGGCACAGGAAGTCTTCAAAATCCCACTGGCAATAATTTGGGGTGAGTTACAGTAGGAGTCTCAAAGTCTTTCCAACTGTAGGAGCAGATGAAATAATAACTATATAACTGGTATAAAGAGCACTAGAATTGCAGTACCTTTTGGTACTGAAACTCTGTCTAAGTCTAGCCAATTTAATACCAAAGTAACATAATTACAAGGCATTGTAGAACTTGCCAGACAGTAAGTGCACACACACTTCAGAAAGTTCACAGTCTACTGCCTTTGACCCTTCAAAAATAAGTAAATAAAATTCAGCCACAGATGCAGACATAAATTCAAGAGACCAATGACACTAAACTTTTACAGCATCAAAAAGAGAGAAGGGGTAAACTGAATTCAGATACCCTCTGAATGGAAAGAAAAAATGTTCCCATTCAGGGGATATCTGCATACAATATTTTTTAAGAATAAAAATCATAGCTAAGCATCATCATAAACAGAATAAGAAGATATTATAAAATAAACTGAACAGGAAGATCTCATCAACAAAGGGGACACACTTTTCATGCAATATTTGCAGAAAAATCCCTAGTGTAGAAAAGGATTCTGTTAATGGATTATATTTTATTTAGTTTCTCCCTTCAAGGGACAAAAATGCAACCACTGTGTAGCCATCAGACAAAACCAGCTAGTGCACATGAGCACCTAGTTCATGCAGAGAATGAGACTCTCAGTTGCAGCAGGCATGGTAGCATAGTGCACATCACATTCCTGTTCTAGGAACCATTACAATATAGCATCCATGCTTTCCTTTGAAAGGAAATCAAGACACATAAAGAGATGGTGTCCACGTAGCTCTTTTAACAGAATACACCAGGAACAGTGCTAATGTACTTTTCATGGTAATCCATCTTTGATACTCAGCATAGACTGCAAAGAATTTTTCAAAGAAAAGTATCGAAGAGAAATAATTGCCCACTGGGGTGATCAAATGGCAAACTTTTCAGTACATCCCTGGGCTCCTAGCTCCACCTAGTCAACAATTTTGCACCACTCTACTCTCCTTACATAAAATCATAGAATCACTTGGGTTGGAAGAGACTTTCAAGATCATCGAGTCCAACCATAAACCTATGCCAAAACCACCCCTAAACCATGTGTCTCAGCACCACGTCTACTCGTCTTTTAAATACCTCCAGCGACGGCGATTCCCCCACTTCCCTGGGCAGCCTGTTCCAATGCTTGATAACCCTTTTGGTAAAGAAGTGTTTCCTAATACCCAATCTAAACCTCATACTTGCTTCATGTGGATCATTTATCTTCTTGTCCCTCTTCTCAAACACCAAATTGCACAGTAGATGTCCATTTACTTTCCTGGCAGCTCCTGCATTGCTCACACTTTTCTGTTGGAGTCATTATTCCATGTCTCCAGAGCAGAGCTAAGGACCTAACACGGTGTCATCTGAAACAAACAGCAAAACCAACCCATGCTGATCTTTGCCAGAATAGGAGCTGGATGCAAATTAGCAGACAGCTATTCTTCTGCTATAGTTCATCCCAAAAGAACTACACGAAAACACTGAACTGAACAAAAAAGAAATTAGGTCTTATAATAACACTGTACTCTCAGGAGCATAGTAAGGCACTCAGGAATCAGCATACAATCAGTTGCAGCTCTTTTTCTTCTCTCTGATCCCTCACAGCCATCTTCCATCTGTCATTATAGTTGTTCACAAGGCTGTGGTGTAGTGTGGATTGGTGCCAAGGGTTAAGCAAGACACATAAGGCAGCACCTCTGAATCACCTCCAGGCTGTGCTTTATTAACTCCTTAGCAGCACCGACAGCTGCCTTCGTACTCTGCTTCAAGTTCCCATGCTTCTCTTTCAAGACCTTATTTACAGAGAACTTTACAGTCAATCAACTCAAGGAATGAAAGCTGTGAGAAGCATGTCACTTCAGCTGTAACAGCAGCATACTGTCTTACTTGTTTCCATTGGCCAACAACGACAGGGATGGAAATTAATTTAAATTTGGCTTATTTCTTAAACTATAAAAAGGTATTTTATTGTTGCTTCTGCTTTCGTTTAGTTTCCAAATCCTGCCTTCACTATTTGTTGCTAACTGTGTTTCTCTAAAGAAATTTTGCAGACAAAATTTCAGCAAGTAGCTGTGTTTGCACAGATCACCACCCCACAAACTAAACACAAGTGACCATCTTTGCTGTTGAAATAAAGGTCAATTCTAGCAATGAATTTCATAACTTGTAACCAGAGCATGGCAGAACCAGGATCAACAGCTACCATCATTTCATCACCTTGAAGGAAAAGGGCTTCATAAGAGCATTCTTCTTCTTTCTTCAAACCTGGAAATTTTGTCAATAATTTTACAACTGTGTATGGCTGCCATAGTTGGCAGTTTAGCATAACTTCATCTGCATTTGTTATTAAACATTAAAATTTTTTTTTTGTGCTCTTTACTTTGACTCATTGCTCTTTTTCAGTGCCCTCTATTCCTCCCTAATTATGTATCTGTGGAAACAGACACCAGACATGCAGCTCCCATTTGATCTTGTGTTATTCTGTATTTAGCCTGTAATGTGTGGCTTCAAATGCAAGACACAAAACCTTTTCTTTAAAACACAAATGTATCTTCTGAACTCTTGTATCTTGAACATGAAAGTGGGCAAAACCGCTGCCAAAGCAAACAATGACTGCTAAAAGTTTAAGGTCCTGTTATCTTGACTGGACACATAAATGAATAGGCATTAAACCAGCAAAGCAATTTTTTTCAGAAATTTTGCAAACTTGTAAGTTCTAATACAATTCTTTTGAAAATCATGATAATTTCTTAACGAATAAAATTATTTTCAATTCACTATATATTTAAAAATTTAAAACCACCTAAAAAAGCGGTTTTATTTTGATTTCCTACCATTTTCTGGGGATTAAAATAAGAATATCTTAAAGCCCTACATATTCAGTGTCCAGCTTTTTATGGTC
Source organism: Chionis minor (assembly GCA_013398295.1). NCBI lineage: Eukaryota > Metazoa > Chordata > Aves > Charadriiformes > Chionidae > Chionis > Chionis minor. Next base: position 201,869 of record VZSF01009554.1, read on the forward strand.
CAGAAATTAAGTAGGTTTAGTTTTCTTCCATGGTCTTTGTTTAGAGCAAAATGAAGTAAAAAAACCCTAGACTTTGTAAAGCAATAGAGATAGAAATTGATTCAGATACTACATAGATATCATGTGTATTTTATACCTTTCATGTCAGCTTATGGAGAATTGGATAGTGTGCTGAGGAGAGATAAATAAATTGTACAAGAATCTGTTCAAATAACTTTTCTAATGGCATTCCCACCAGCTTACATCAACCTGGAAAACACAGATCTTTCTGTTTAGTCTCCCATTTGTATTCTAACACAGGACTGTTCCAGGCAGCAATGGCACAGGAAAGGTAAGCGAGGGAAATTCAGCTCTTCAACTCTATGCTGCTGGTTGAGCTGAGTACAAATAAAACGGAAAATGGCTTCAAAGGGTGTATCAAGACATATTTAGAAAATGGCGCTAAAAAAATGGAGCTAAAAAGATATTTAGGCTTAGGCTTGGCTTTACCACAGAAAGTCGAGTATGAATTCAGCCTCTGACTCCCAGGCAGCAACTGTCTATATACCAAAGCATGCCAGAGACACCAAGTCAGATGAGTACCTTCAGACCTGACAGTTGTTAGCATGTGCACAACAAAGAGTCTTCCCTCTCCCCACAGCTCCTGTTGTCCCACACCTGCATCTCCTGTTCAGTCCTGCAAGCTTAACAACAATGCTCTGGGTGCTCATTGAGGCTGTTGCACTTGAGTGAAACACACAGCGGCATATTCTTAATACTCTTTGATGCCAACACAATGAAGGGAAAAGACAGCCAGTGCTCTTGAAACACAAGCCTAAATCACAAACGTTTTGCACAGCTTTGCCACAGGGCTTAATTAATGCTACTTAACTTTCCTGTTTATGAATGCTAAAAAATGCTGGAGCTAAGAGACATCTGATTACTGGCACGTTTATAAAGGAAAATGGATGTCTGCTAAGAAAAGAGAAACAAATTACATAGCACAGTGATATCTAGCAAAGATCAATAGCAAAGTTGCTGGACATAACGGACTGGTAAAGTCAGAGAAGCACTCTGCTAGCTTTCAGTAGAACAAATGCAGGAGATGTGAACACAGCAGTTTTGCACTTGCTGGTGACATCCGTCAGAAAGCAGTACATTAAAAGATCTTTAAAACATTATCTTCTGTAATCCAACACCGCTGTTACAATGCTTACTTAAGATTCTCAAAAACTGTGAACGTGGGGTGATACAGAAAAATAGAGGGAGTTGGACTAAACGAACTTTAAATGTCCCTTCTGACCCAAACTAGTGTACGTGTATATGAAGTAATGGCCAAGTGGGCTTATACTATCAATATCTGCTCCATGCGGTGTGAATAAAACAGATGATTTAAGAACTTAGTATTTTCCTCTTTGCTAAAGTCAGCTTCCTCAAATATTTCTCCATCCTTGTCCATTTTCAGTCACTCACCTCCTGCACTTAGAAAAGTTTTGGAGTAATAGTGTTTGCATCCCAGCATGTCTTAAAGGTTTCTTAAGCCATGATGCTTAAGATGGTTCTATGTTACAGCCTGCTCTGTACTATTACAACTGGTGGAAGAGGCAAGAAACAACCGTCTGTTGGAGTAAGTTTCCAAGGTAGTGAATATTTCTCACAACAGGAACAGCTGAGAAATGGGATTATACAGCCTCCATGTGCTACCCTTGAAACAGAACTGAAAATTTAAAAAGGTAAGCAAGTGTAATCAAAATTCCTAAATTGCAGGGATTTCTATTCACAGTCCCTTCCAAAGAAGAGATGGCAGTCAAAGCTATTATTTCAGTACACTGAATCAACAAAGTGAACTAGCTGAAAAATTTACCTCTGAGTTCAGAGAGGACATGTTGTCACCCCTAAGCGATTTATCTGTACTAGAAAGGCTGGGCTTTCAGTTTTATTTCCAAGCCAACAATCTTCTTTGCACCATTTGAACAAATAACACTTTCAAGACCAGCTATTATACATAAAGAAAAAGGGCATGGCACTCCCATTAGAGTCTCTGTATGTAACGATAATGGTGGGAAAGAAAATGTTTTTCTCCCTAAATGACATGGAAAAGTCAACTACTTCGGCCTACTCATTAACCTACAGGAAATACATTGTATCAAAAACATTGGGAGCTGTATTTGGTCCATAACTGAGCTAGGTGATTGTTCTTCTTAATACAATAATTCATGTGTAATAATAATAGTCAACATTTGCACAATGTTTCTACTTACATTTTCCAAAGAGCTTTATAAACATTAGTTATTTAATTCACAAAACAACCATTCAAAGGAAGTGATTATTAGGTAAATGCCTAACGAACACAACCCAGAGATATTTTCTTTAACTTTGCCTCATGCTTTGACTTCCACATATTCCTAACATAAATGTCTGCTAGAAAATCATTCCGGTAATTACCGTGAATTATTGTTTGCGAGTTTGTTTTTCTACTTCAGCTGCAGAAGTGAGCTATTTAAAAGACAGTCTGTCTTACCCTGTTTGAAAAGATCTCCCTATCAAGTAGGGGGTTTGCATTCAAACAGCATCAAAGGACAAGCAATGGGTGACCTTGTGAAAGGTGGCTATTCTTCATTATGAATGCTGTTGCTGTCCTAGCTGGCCTGTACATTTCTGAGCACAGCCAATTAGACACCATGCTAGACCCTATTAACAGCCAGATGAGTCATTTCTGCTCTCTGTTTCTCTCTGCTCTCAGCCAGCTAAATATCTTTGTATAACTGTATTTGGGGAAAAAGATATTGCCAGTCTTTTCAAAAGGGAATAACCAACTTGACTAACAGTTAATAAAAGCTTAGTTTGACTAATATTAATAAGGGCTTGGTTTGGGGGGGGGGGGGGGGAAGGGGAGCAGAATCCTTTGAAATTAATTCTGCTACTTTTACAGAGGCTTGCTTTAATGGGCAGTAGCTACACAGCTACATATTCAGCTCTATATGTGCTTCTATATATCCACTAGCTGCTTCTTCCTCAAGCCAAGCACATTTACATTTTCTCAGCTCTCCTCCTTCTCTCTAATTAGCACCACTCTTCCAGGTTTCTGCAAGGAGCTGAAGGTGCCTCCTTGCTGAAGGAGGCACCACACACAAGTCTTATGAGAACAATGATGGACCCTCTCAGACTGCACATTTTCTTCATGGACTTCCATATGAGAGGTTACAAAAGGAAGGACAGGTGTACTGCCCCAAGGCATAAAAACAAACTAACAAAACCAAAACATTTAATCACCAAAAACGCAGCATTCTATTCCAAGAAGTACAATGCTGTACCTCAATTTAGATGGTTTTTTAGATTATCTGAATGACTGTCATCAAGTAACTGCTAATAATTTTGCTTTTGCTCAGATGAAAGCACCGGCTCCTGAGCAGTTTCATTGCACAGTTTTGTCAGATTCCACTGGACTAGCTGGATTGATAAAGGGCTCACAGTTCTACATAGCTGCTCTAAATCAAAATTCAGACCCAAAAGCCTTAAATGAATGCCATTATTGAAGTGCAAATACTTCAATTCTCCTGAATGATACTGTATGTATTTAAAAAATTATCACTAATTGTTATTAATGTTGGCAAGTACCTAATTTCCCTTCTTCAATGTTTTCCATTGACTCCACCAACACCTGTCAGAAAATGTCAACATTCTTCTTTAATGACAGTATATATTTTGTTAGAGTGTTTGATTACTTATTGTTATACCATTTGATTTATTGTTTTCTAAAACAGAAACTGTATTGACCTTTAAGAATTAGGTATGACAGACATAAACAGCCTGCTGCCTTTCTGAAGCAAATGTCTAGCTTTCCCCCTTGTCATTTAGGCTGTCTTCAGTTTTCTCTTATGTCAGTGTAATTCTTAGATGTTTTATCCCAGGAGAATGACATTCAGTTATGCAGTCAAGGTGTTTCTGGCACAGACTTTGTTTTTCAGATACAAGGCAGATTAGAAGATCAAATTAATCAACAAGCTTGATTATAATTAATAAGGGATTAAGTATATGTTCTGTCTCTTTTTTTTTCATGCTAATTTTGCCAGATAAAGGATACATTTATCCATTTCTAATTGATAGTCCTACCTGTTTGGAGATTTATTACTTCAAGCTGTTGTTTGCTTTTGATTGATCATATTGCATATTACTTAGGAGAGAATCTGTGCATTTTACATATGATGATCATCTCCCTCGGGAAACTTTAACCCTACCAATTTATTCAATAGTTCTTTTCTGCATTTTGTGGTTTCTGTAATTCTGAAAGGCACTGCTAAAACCTCCAACTAAAGCATACAAAGAATTTCATCTAAAAATTCAGAATACCATCCCAACCAGAAAAATCATACAGGATTTAGAAGAAATCAATTCATTTTTATATGATGTAAAAAACAGGTAGCATGTAATAGGGAATAAATTTTTTCTATAGATTTTTACAATCTATTGCTGTTTCAATTTATATTTTTTTAAAAGCCCTATAGGAATTGTAGGAGAATTTCTGGTGGAAAATGGACACGACTTAATTTTGACTGATTTGGACAATCCTGGCCTGCTGTAAGAAAAATGTGCTGGCGCTTGCTTATCCTGAGCCCGCTCAAGGACATGAAGAGAGGAAGAAAGTTGTTGACAACATTCTCTTTCTGACATAGAAAGCGGGCGCATGAAGCGATACTGAGAAGAAACCTGACTATGTGACTGGTTTCAATATTCCAGCAAAGAAAGACTGTAGGCGCGTATTTCAAATGTAACTAACCAATAAGGATCTAACATGTATGCTGTTTGCCGTGTGAAAACATATCTCTGGGATAAAAAGACTGCTGGCGTGCAGAATAAACGGACAACATTTCTAATCGTATCGATGTGCCGTTGTTGATTCCGGACCCCTTTTCTCCGACAGGCCCTGTCTACAAGGAATGCTTATATTTTCTCTTAATACTCCAGGAAAATATAAACAGGTAAAGTCATCTTATTGACTCAGATATAAACTATCGACTCATTGTACAAAAACCTGCCCCTTCTATCTCATTAGATAATTCTAAAAGAAATTAAATGACAGAAGATCCAGCTTTCTTCCACCAGAGCAATTCTTGTCTCATTTATTCCAAACTTTGCCTTCCCTTGAGGAGTGGCAGCTTCAAAGATCTCTACAGCCAGCCTGTCCTAGCCTCTCTCTCTGTCCACCCGTTCCTTCCATTTCTCTAACACAAGAACAACCATCTCGAGGATCCAGAAATTAGGATTCTGATCTTTGAAGGTAGAGCAGTCCACTGAAAATCCTCAGCTTGGGGAAGGAAGGCTAAAAATCTGCAGGCCCTTCTCATTTGCCTTCTAATTTCTCAGGGTATCTATGTAATTTTTCAAATTCCCTTCTGCAACTAAGGGTAGTAGATTTTTTTTTGACGAAAGAAACTTAAAATCCTGTAATAAAAACACTGCACATATATAAAGATCCTTTACTACCAAATAAGTCAGTGTCAACTCTCATGGAGTAAAGAGCTTTCACTACATACCCCCCTATGGGGGTGGCATGTAGCCCCTATGTGGGCTATGGGCCTCCCATGTTAGACGTTAACTGGCTAGCTTCACTCACAGACAAGATGGCAGAATCAATGTGAATATTCTCAGAAAGCATTGGCTCAGTAGCAGCCAAAATTCACACAGGACACTATGAAGTCTTAGGTTATAAAGAACAAAACACAACTATACCATAGTATGAATCTGTAACGCAACTACAACCATTCAGAAAAAAAGATATATGTAGCTAGAAGATTTGCAGAGAAAGGCAACAATATCTAACACAAATGAGAGATACGGTGTGGTTTACATGTAAGAGGGTTTAAAAATACTAGAAATCCTCTGCTTGCAAAAGAAACACATCTAATACCTCTTAACTGATCTGAAGAAAATGAATAGAGAATGATTATTTCCCAAGTTTTAGAAATAAAAATGTCAGAGAAATTCCAAAGAAGTTATCTGGCCACAAATTTAAGAGACAAGATGAAACAGTTTTGGCACAGGCTTTTGGATCTTGCAGCCTGATGATGTATATACCAAAACTATAAATAAAACCACTTTTGCTATGTTTCAGCATGGCTATTAAAGACGGGACCCTAGAGCTGATCTCCTCAGTAAGTTTCCAGGACACCAAGTAACAAAAAGTTAGATGGCACACCAGGGAAAAGACCGTATTACACTTCTCTGTTTCTTTCTGTTTCTGACATAGAAAGCTGCAGCTGATAGTCATGTAGAGGGTTCAGCTTCATCCATCTTTGTACTGGAAAAAACCTGGTGTCCAGGTCTTCATCAGAAGCCCATCTTTAGAGACTGATTACAGAGTCATCCTGTACTTACCTGGAACTACCAGGGTGTCTTTTATTGGATGAGAAAAATAGCAGGTGCATCACTCTCTATGTGAAACTCTCAGTGGCTGTTGAAAATATTTTCATTGCACTGGTAATTCTGGAGAGTGGTTTACTTCACTGAGCTTCCTTTCTCTTAAAAGCTGAAGACTTTTGTCTCAAAATCTAGTTTCACAGATTCTGTGCTAACCAGGAAATACTCTATATAGACCTTAGAATTAGACTTTTTGGATCTGTGTGCTTTTCAAGACTTAATATCATGAGACTGAAGGAGGGATTTCCATGGGAACAATTGCTCAGTGAAGTCAATGGTAAAGATAGACAAGCTTTAAAAAATATATGTATATAGTGGCACATTTCTATGGGATTTGGAGCTAGTGCTGGTAATGATTTATAATGATAAAATATATTTTAGATCCATCTAAAAGCTTATGATTCCACCATAGACAAAAATGCAAAGTATATACAGAAAAAAAGATTATTTCAGTGTTCTGTGATGGGAGATAATTCCTGGATTAGCTGATTAATTGCATTAGCAAAGTGTCTTGCAAAAACCAAAGCCTGTGGGACGCAGAACAATCTGACAGGAAACAGCTCAGCACAAAGGTGACAACATGCATTGATTAGTATATTAATATGAATTTGTCAGTCATATAAACCTGGAATGCCAGGTTGCACTTCACTTTAAAATAAGAACAATTTGCTCTTCTCAAATAAGAAGTGACAGCAGTGAAAAACACAGTTGATTGCTGCAGATTGATGGCAGCTGGGGTAAGGGAGATCCAACTGGATAAAGAAAATCTTTCAGTGAAACCCACTCTTTTCTGTCCACAGTATCAAACTGCTATTTTCTGACCCTAAGGCTTTGGGCTGCCTGTAAAGAGATGGCAGCAGCTGGACAGCATGCAAAAAAAACCAGCCTCCAGTGTACAGCCATGAAAAATTTCAGTTCGTATTTTGGTCCTGAATCAAGACAAAAACATCACCATAGAGCTTGAGATTCATTTTTACCCAAGTGGAAATTCTCAAAAGTTTCATAAAAGAAAAACCACCCAAAAAAATCCCAAAATGCCTTGCCATATTTCACAAAAGAAATAATTTCCACAATCTCCAAGACAAATGCTTTCATTTGAGGTTTGGAGACATGAGAAGCACCTAGCCTCCTCTGTGGTAATGGAGGTCTGAATAAAATCCTGCCACTGAAAGACAGAGGTCTAAACAAAACTGCTCTGTTTTGACAGAAAAAACTGCAATATTTTTAGGTCTCACTATGGGTGCCTGACAAAATGTATCATTATACAAGCATTAATATAACCACAGACAAAAACAGTGTGGTTTTCAGTCCTTCCACCTCCCTTCCCTCACTAAACAATTTGGCTCAACTTCCAAATATTTTCAGTGCTCTCTTTCCAATCTCCTGTTTCCCTTCTCTTTACTGAGTTGTCTTTTACCATTTGTCCTTCCTTTGGATTTCTTTTCTCCAGTTCGCTGTCTTTTTGTTCTGAATGGAAGTTGGTTTTAGTGGCTGTTGTTGTCCACTGCCCCAGCTCCAGACTCCAATTACCCTTTGCTTTGCTGCCTTGGGTATCCCACATACTACCTCAGTAAGAAACAAGAACATTAGGCAAAACCACTGCTCAGCAGCAGGGAACACTACTTCATCTTTCTGGGATAGCAGTGTTTCATTAGGGCAACGCTAGAATTCACCCAAAGTACATATGCCAGCCCAGGATTTCCCTGTCTTTACCATCCATAAAAGAAAATGCATGCTCTGTAGCAAGAGTGATGAAAGGCCCTTTCTCCACCAGATTAATCTGGAAATAAATCCATTAGATAACACCGTGAACACATGAAGTCAGACACAAGAAATTAGTTTCTTCATCCCACAAATGCTACCTCTACACATTTTCCTACCACTACAAATCCTACTTGACAAAATTAAATTATCTGAACAATTTAGTGAGACAACAAACATTTTATCAAGACCCACCATCTGTATTGGATTTAAAAGAGCAAAAGATTTATAAAACAGCTTCAATCCCAAGTGCTTGATACATGTATGAGAACAAATTATTTTCAGACAATAGCCTGAAGCCAATACGGGAGATTTAATTGAAAGATTATTTTTTTTTCCGCCTGCCTCAGGAAAGCTAAGACTCAAATTTTAATTTTAAAAATCCCAGATCTCTGAACTCTTTTTATATTCCTTTTTGTAGCTACTCTCTTATAAGAGCCGTTGCACTGGGGAAGGGTAGTTGCCTCTGGTTGGTTTTTTTTTTTTTGTTATAGTAAGGCTTCATTTGTAAGTTCATAATACCATAGAACTTGTTTTCATTTGCCACTTGTTGGAGTAATGATTCAACTACAAGGTACTGAAATTGACTTTAGGACATCCATGTTTGCATCTGTTTATGTCTTTAAACCAGGGTGTGTGCACATGTGAAAACATTCAGGCTGTGAGCCATTTCCTTTGTTGTTTACATAGACAGGAAAGAGTTTTCACCTTTATTCAAAAAAAAATCCAGTAAAGCTAAGAAGGCATTTTTAGCATGCTGCCAACCCTAAATAAATGGTATCCTTTAAAGAGAACAATGTTGTTGACAGATTAATATGGTTAGAGAAACTGCCAGATGATCAACTGTCATCACTGTGGATGCAATGGCACGTTGTGGGTGTAGACACAACGTTCATCTCATTGCCTTGACTCTGTGGTCAGGAAAGAGCAGCAGTGCTATCTACTAACTTCGTTAGCATTTCCACGTAAAAGTTGTTTTCTTGTTCCAAAAACAGCAACAAGGATCATAAGTGGCGTACTAGCTGCAAATTATGGAGCTGTCATAGCCCCTTCATCATTAGACTTGGCAAAGTGTTTCAGCTTTTTTTGGACTACCCTCCCTCCTAGGAAAAACAAGCTATCCAACAAATAGATTGGTGATAAGGCCAACTTAGGACCACAAACGGTGAACTTAACATATTGCAATTTGCAATTGGGGGAAAATATTTCTAAGCCTGTGGCAGGGGAAAAAATGATCTTGCATCAATTTACTGATTACTAAACTTGTTGAACTCTCAATTAACTGTAAATTCCTGAAGATGTCTGGGATTTTAGGACACACCTCTGTTCTCAACATCAGTCTCGGAGCAGAGATAGTCCTCATATGAAAAAAATCTCTTCTCTGAAATCTTTGGGTTTTGGCAATAAAATATCAAAACATATTAAAATACAGTTTCTGTGTTTTTTTTCAGTTTTCCAAAAACACAGCATCTTTCTTTACTACTTGTGTATTGTACAGAATGGGAATATTTTAAACATTTATTTCAACACTACTTGCTGGATAAGAGTTTCTTTTCAAAGGACAAATTACGTACTTGTTCTTTATAAAGCAAAAAAAAAACCCACAACGCTTTTCACAGCAAACTCGAAAGATTAAAAATGAAGATAGTGACATTACTTTTCATAGCCTGTTTTCTGGGGGAGTGGCATCACTCATGCTAGCAACACACAAGAAGCTGGGTACATACACAGGTATGTGTTAGAGGAAAGGGACTGACAGATACTTTTGCAACTTTTTTGCAACTCAGACTTTCTTGTGGTAAACAAAGTAGCAGCAGGTATCTTTTCTTGCCAAGAACAAGCTCTTTATGATTGCTACACCCATTGTCATCAGAGAATGAAAGGACATATAATTTTATCTTCGCATATTTTATTTTAAAAGAAAAACAACCCCCTTCCAATCTTTCTTAAAATGTATCATCTAATTTTCTAGTCTTTTTAACACAGAGGGCTATTGCCAGTTGTTAGAACATCTTCTTGATATAGCTACCAAGGTAGCTATATTTATACTACAATACCAGAGATTAAAGGGAACAGTTCACAGAAAACAATAAAAGTAATCTCCTTGGGCGTGCCAACACGCTTTTACTGGAACCTGAACATCCTTACTGAAAACTGTATCTCTTTATTGAAAATTAAATTTGTCTGACTAAATACATTCAAAATGCATAAAACTCAGATCACTGCTGAATTATTTGTAATTTTTTTCGATAAGCAGGAATGAGGGGTTTGTCAAAGCAACAAGAAAAAAAAAAATCTCATATTATAAAGTGCAATTATGAAATTCTCCAAATTTGGATTTCCTATTTCACTGGCTGTCTAGAGCTTGCCTAATCTCCTGTTTGCTTAGTTTAAAGAATCAGTGACAAAACAAATAATCACTAACTGAATTACATTTTGGGAAAACATTTTGGGAACACAAAGAAATGCAACACTGAAAATTTTCAGGGTCTTGACCATCTGTCTTGGTATTCAAATGCTACCCACGTGCCCAGATCGCTTGCTACCCCACTGTTTCTAAGCCATCTTGAAAAGAAATAAAAGAAATAAAGTGAACACTTTAGAGAAGCTTGCACATTTATCTCATAGCATTAAATGAATGGTATACTCATCAAAATTTTATTTTCATCTTGAAAAACAGAAGATATTATGGAGGTATTTTCAGACCTACCCAAGACAATTACTCCCATTGGGTTTTGACTGCCTGGCTCCCATGGTAAGCATTTTGAAACTCCTGCTTTCTGTTATAAGAATTGTTTATCTCTTGAAGATCTGTATGTCCTTTCTTCATCCAAGGACATGGAGATGGAACACCTGAGTGATAAAATTCCTCATCTGCAATTGAGTTAAGGGTCTTCCAGAAGGACTCTGAAAGAGTGTGTCTATGATTGTAACTCCTACCTTGGAAAATGTATGCAAACAAAAACTCACATGGGGGGTATTTTAAAAAATATATAATTTTAGGATCCTGTGGATAGAGGTCCGTACTGGTTTTGGCTGGGGTAGAGTTAAATTTCCTCCTAGGAGCTCGTATGGGGCTATGTTTTGGATTAGTGATGAAAACACTCTTGATAACACAGGGATGTTTAATTATTGCTGAACAGTGCTTACACAGCATCAAGGCCTTTTCTGCTCCTCAGACTGCCCTGCCAGCGAGTAGGCTAGGGGTGTGCAAGAAGTTGGGAGGGGATACAGCTGGGACAGCTGACCCCAAAGCGATATTCCATACCATATGATGTCATCCTCAGCAATAAAAGCTGGGGGAAGAAGGAGGAAGCAGAGGACAGGCAGAGTTATGGCATTTGTTTTCTCAAGTCACAATTAGAGCCCTGCTGTCCTGGAGATGGCTGAACACCTGCCTGTCGATGGGAAGTAGTGAACAAATTCCTTCGTTTGCTTTGCTTGCGTGCATGGCTTTTGCTTTACCTATTAAACTGTCTTTATTTAAAACCATGCATTTTCTCACTTTTTTCCTCCCAGTTCTCTCCCCCATCCCCCATCAGGGGGAGTGAGCGAGCAGCTGTGTAGTGCTTAGCTCCCTTTGGAGGTTAAACCATGACAAGCTCATAATAGGATGCTTATAAAGATCAGGTAGCCTAGAGGGAAGAATAAATGTCAAGCATCCTCATGAAAAATTGCAATTCATCTTTTCCAGGAGTTCACATCAGAAACAATGAAAAGGAAAGCATGAAAATCTCTCTCAGCTGACGGACAACAAATAAGAGAGAAACGAGAGAACTGAGACATTGCTACTTGATTAGCGTTCAGGAAGTGGCAAGGCACAGGCAGCTCTACAGACTGGAATGTGATACCCTGCAGGAGCTGCATTAGTAGCTGATCACCACAGCCTTCCTCAGATGTACCCTTCCACTTAAACACATTAGACAACTTCCCTACCAATGGTGTATTCAATTACTGTTCTATATGTATGTGTGTACTTTGTGTACATGCCTAACATTTATTACACACATACATGAACACACAAGGTTTATGGCAGAATGCTTTTCTGTCATGCCCTAAAGCAAGGTACTACCGAAGTGAGAAAGTAGGAGCAAGGTAGAGTTGACTGTATTTTTAATCCTTGTGAGGAGTTACAACTGAAACAAAAGCACAAACAAATATTTTAAGACAATGTGCCACCTTTAAGGCAAGGGCCAGTTTTCCACAGGAAAAAAGAATCTTCCTATTATGACAGAAAATAACAAAAGTTGTCTGATCAAATCATGCTCACGCTCATGAAAATAATACAAGAAAGCATTTGCCATGCACAACTTCTACTTTGCATCGTAATTTACGACTACAAGCCCAGTCATTGAACATCAGTCAGTAAGCTGGACAGAGTAAATGGAGAAATCAACCAATGATTAAGTAATATGGTAATTACACATCTCATAAATGAAAGATGATCACCCCTTTAGAAAGCCTATACAGGGAAAATTATCTTGCCATCAACTCTTCTCAATATTAGCTATAGTGTAGTACTGTGTAGTAGAGCACAGCTTAGTATAGTGTAGTACAGTAGAGTATAGCCCAGTTAAAGAACATGCAAGATCTGCCTTCACATAAAATAAACTGAGATTGAGTATAAATCAGAAAACAATATAGGCCACATGGTTATTTGGGAATTAATTTAAAAAAAGAAAAAAAAAAGACACAATGATAAAAATCTAAGTACCTTACACAAAGTTCCAAAATAATTAGTCACCAAATGAGAATGCTAATGTTTGAAGCTTGTCTAAATAAATAAGATGTATTCTTTATACATTATATTTAGTTACCACCTTTTGCTTTCGTATGTCTTCCTCCCTCTTTGCTACTGCTTGTTCAAAAGTCACCTGGTGATATATGTTGTATCCACAAAAAATAAATTAGTCTAAATCATTTCACCTCAGAAAATTAATTGCCTTCCTCTCTGTTGTCTTCACAATGCCTCTGGAACATGGTGAATTATTGAGAAAGGTCACCTCATTTGCAACAAGACTCTTTTTCTGCCAAATGAGCCTGTCTGACACTAGAAACAGGAGAAAGGTTTTTTGATTTAGTACACACAAAAGCAAGTAGATTTTTTGCAAGGAGCGGCATACACAGAAAACCTTGGGACAAAATTACTGACATTTGGTTTCCAATCTTAACAGCAATGCTTTGTTGATGTAACTGGTAATCTCAGAGCACTTTACAAAGCAGATTAGGAGGACAGCAATTCTGAAGTTGAGAAAGGAACCGATTTCTCCAAACTGGGTTGGGCCACAGCCAAACTAGAATGCATGTCTCCACAAACTCCATTCAATGCTCTCAACAACCAATTGCTTTTTGCCTATCGTGGCTCTAGGAAAAAGCATAAGATTAACTAAGAATATACTTTTCCTTACTTCCCCCCTTTCCCCCCTTCCCCCCCCCAAGTAAATACAGCTCATCCCACATGCTCAAAACCAAAATCTGCTGGTTTTAAGCAGTGTCAAGAATACTGAACAGGGCTAATGTAGCACAAAATCGTGTAGCGGCCAGGTGATTTAATAGGTCACCTCAATTAAAAGAAAAGGCAATAGGAACACTATCCCATGCTAACAGAAAACTAGTACAACTTTGCTCTCTCTTCTACAATTTAAAGAATATATCACCTGAAGAAGCTATGGCACTGCAGATCAGCCACAGACAAAGCAGTATCAGCATACTTAAAATACTGCGTGCTAAAAGACGCAAAAAGTGAGAAATGCTCTTACTCTTCCCTCCTCTCCACAGCATGACTAACGCTTATACAAAGCTGAAAAAAATAAATATTTTGTGCCCAAAACAAAACACTCAGGAAATAGTTTTGAAAACAATTTCTTCTAATTAGATGTTATTTTTAGTCAATCTTCTACTCATTAGTTGTCATGCTAGAAGCACAGAAGCTAGTGAGAAAACTCCTTCTTGAACTCTGCTCGTTCTCTAGCAATTCTTCATAAATAAGAGAAAAATGTAGCCCAGAAAATACTTTTCTCTGGTGTAGAGGAAGAGAAATCACTGAGAATAAGAGTTTGATGGACCAGACTCCCATAAGGGAGCTAGCACATCCTATTACATAAGATGATCACAGCAAGGAAAATACATTGAGCACTACAAATTATTCCTAGAATTATGATGAACACAGAAATCCTGGCTTGATTCGTATCTAAATTATATCTGCTTTTCCTGGATTATCTTCACTATAACTTATTTTTGGTGAGGAACTTTTAAATATTTTAAATTATGGCTAAGATAAAAAGAGAAACTAAAACCTTACTTTTGGATGCAGAGTTAAAAGCTGACTTTGCTCTTTAGTTAGAAAGGCAGACATTCAGGGCAACTCCCTAGAAATCAGAGTAATTCTGGATCACCATCAGTGTAAGTGAGATCAGAAGCTGTAACAAATACTTAGCCTAGCATCAGCATGTCCTTTCATTCTTCCTTACAGTGACTTCTGTGAAGAGTTTAGACTGTACCCCTTTTTTAAGTAAATATATTTTCTGTAACAATCCACTATGATATAGTACTTCTTCCCGATTCCTTAATCTGTTCTGGTTAATCTGTTTCACAGAGGTTATGGATGTTAAATGTGATGATTTGTTTTTTCTAAAAGCCTCAAATTACAATTATTCTGCTTTTCCTTATACTCTAACAATATAGAAATAATAGTGTAGCAGGAAAGCTTCTTGTGAATAAAGATACACTGTTTTAAAAAACATTTTACTAAGCAAGCAGAAACAGATTAGCATTTTACAGAACTATTTGCAGCAAACCTGTGGGAAAAAATATTTGTTATCTGGAAGGCTTGGAGGAGGGAAATTACAGTTAACACATTTTTAGAAAATCTTCCATTAGAAAAACTGACAAAATTACCCTCTTCATCGTTCGCCCTCTTTTTTTGGTTTTCCTATCGCAGTTTTTTGGGGGTCATAATGACCTAAAAATCTTCAAGCCAATTTGTAATCAGCCATATTTTCTCACAGATTTTGGACTGTAGTGCAGCTTGCTGAACATCAACAACTATGTGATCTTCAGCCATCAATAAACCATTGGCCAGTCAACTTCAGAGTGTCATTCCTTGGGCTGGCTGCAGGAATGAGTCCTCTCATGCTGAAAAATTCTAATTTTGGATGATGAAAGGCAAATAGCAAGTAGTTCCTGTTCTTACATAAATAATCTTTTTTCAACATGAACATAGGAAATTAAATTAATAAGAACTCTTTTGTAAATATACATCATAGCAGAAATTAGATGGTCTAATGGTTTGCAGAAAAGGTGCCAGAGATTGATTGACTTCTTGAAGCCACAAATTGAATTTCACTGATACGGTTATAGTTGTTTTTCCTTTCATTCCAATTCCTAAGGAAGGAGAAAGATCACACAACAGAGAAACAGAAACTAGGCATTAGGGTAAAGACATGGGAAAATAAAAACAAAAAGCGTTTGGCAACAGTGATTAACTTTCATTGAAAAATAATAGTTCTTAAGACATGATTATTTCGATAACGGGTTCCATAAAACTCTACATAAGCAGATCATAATGTATTGTGGAAAAATAAATTACTATCTGTCGTTGGTTTGGGCTGGATTGGCCCAAGCAAGCCGAGCGACAGATGTTCCCTCTCTCCTGCCAAGCAGGAGAGAGAGAAGAAGAGAGACTAGTTTAGTAAGAACTAAACTACTTTAATGAAATATAAAGAATAAAATAACAAAAAGAAAATAATGAAATATATACAAAACCGTATCAAGCTCCCAGGATGACAATCACGTCACCAGCAGGCACTGGGAAGTCCCAGACTGGACTCAGAGACGAACGGGAACTGGATTTCAGGAACACACGGGTCAGAATCAAAGGCAGACGAACCGATGGAGTCCTCCTCAGACGCCGGCCATTGAAGAAGAAAAACAAGAGTCCCAGCAAGAGCAAAAGCCCAAGCAAGCCTGAGAAGAAGGTGAAGCCGTAAAACGGGAAACGGATAAAACCGGAACAACTGAAACAACGGAACCACGGAACAACGGAAACAACCGAATGCTAACCCTTTGATCCCTCAGCTTTTATACTGAGCATGATGCAGATGGGATGGAATACACTGTTTGGTCAGTTTTGGGTCACCTGTGCTGTCTGCTCCTCCCCACAGATGGGACCCCTCTATGCTTCTCTGCTTCCAACCTTCCAACAGGGCAAATAACAAGGTGTCTGCCCTTGGTCGTTACCGCAGTACGTCTAAGCAAGGGCCTCTCTGCATACCGTGCCTCGGCATCAGCGATAAACATGGGTCTTATCACTCTGAGAAAGAGCAGTTTTCTGCACAATATGCTGTTAATTTCAGCAGTTAGAAGAGGCCTAGTTAGAAAGCAGAGTTACTGAACAAAATTGGTCCTGTTTTACCTCAAACCAGGACACTATCTCTGCTGAAAAACAACTGACTAGCAGACCTTTTGTCTTATGAAACTCTATAGTTTAGAAACAGAATGCTTGTGATAAAATGTCATAAGGACACCATGATCCTTATGCACCAGTTTTGATGGTTGTTCCTTTTCCACTGACAGTCACGTAGGCAAATGCACTAAACACGACAAGACATTGTCAGCATGCAGGCCGCGACCGTGGTTTAGGATGCAGAAAAGCTGAGTTCAGATCCTGTCGCCATCTGCACCTCAGATGAAAAAGTGGTTTCTGAAGAAGGCAGGGCACGAATCTTAGATTCCAAAATGCAGAATAGGAGGAAGCAAATGTTTTCACATGTTTAAGACAGTACCTGAGAATGTTTTCTCTTTATCCTTTACTTCCAATGCAAAAAGATACATTTCAAGACACAAAATTTGCTCTGTTGCCAAAAGGCTCCCTCCTATATTTGCTGCACAGTTTGCAGATACAGCTTTTCTACTATGTTATCATAAACTTACGACATAAGCAATTACAGAATTCACCTGACTCTGATCCTGCTCTAGCACTTAGAATTTAAAATAATTTTTTGGACAATAGTCGTAAAAATGTTGTAATATTGTATAAATTTATACTTTTTTTACTTTTTTATTCGTACAACAAAGACAAGAGTAACAAACTATTTCTATGCTGCCAGAATATGGTCTCGTATAAGCATTCCAGTTAGATAGTCTTCTAAAATGGATGAGATTATATTATTATTTTTTAGAAATACTCTGTAAAGTATTCTAGATCTGTGAATTGCCTGTAATGCTTTATGAAGAACAATCCATAAAAATTCTTTTTTAATGAAGGAAGCAAGTAACACTGAATATTCTTTTGATAAAACAAGTATCAAGATAGTAAGATAATATCACCTGTTATTAAAAAGCAAAGTCAAGAAGCCTCCTTGTTTTACTTTTCAGGTAACAGTGAAAAACAGATGCCTCATCGATGCTCTATGAATAATGTGGATAAAGCTCCTTGAAAATCTTATTTGCTGATTTCACTGAGTACTGAGTTACTATGATTCCATTCACATTTAAGGTCTTGCTCAAGACATTAAAATACGCGGTTTATTATATTTTAATATGTATGTGTACATACGAATATGTGTGTACATTTTACTATATATAACATATTCTTTAACTCCAGGAGACAAAAAAGTCACCAATAAAATCCCCCTTAATTTCAATATTTGGAAGGAAATAAATCACTGGAAAGAGCCCTGTAGGAGACAGAGGAAATTGTGTTGCCAGTAGGTGTCTTTTCTATTGACTTTAGGGGGCTTACAAACAGGCCCACGGGAATTTCAGGCAGCAACAGCAGCTACCCATGAATTTCAACTGTAGGTTCAGAACCTGCAAGGTCTAATAAAACACATTCTGTTAATCTCTGACCTTATAATTCTGTTGATGAATGTAACTTAAAAATAAATATTAAAGAAATTTAAAAGAAAAGAAGAATATGGGGAAACATATAGGAGTGCATACATATATGCAAGTTGCTAGTTCATCTCACCTATGACATCAGACAGGCACTTAAGCAGTTGGAGAAAGATGAAAAGGCAGAGGTGCCTGGAATTACAATTGCAAATTATTTGTCTCCCACTGGAGAAAATAAAGAATGTACAGCAGTTAGGAAAAAAAAAATTAATTCAGTGAAGATTTCACACTAATTTGTGTTAGAGACCGCAACAAAAATGTAAAGAGGAAAAGAGTAAGAGCAGGAAAGAAGACTAATTGGAATAGCCCAAGAAAATGTTTGTGATATCATGTCCCATTTCCCTCTGCCTTTACCTCCTCTCAGATATACTGCTGTAAGGCAGAAGAATCACTTGAAACAGTGCCCTTAATTTTTTCCAAAAAATTACTACTATCATACTTTGCATAACATATTTTCCTCTCAAAGCCCTAGCTGACCAGGAAAGCAAATGAATAAGAATTATTTTTCACAGAACTGTGCCCTACAAATTACATTTTGACACAGGCACCTACCTTTACCAGCTATTCAGCCCCTCCAGTCATGTCCTATCTGCAGCAGTTTAAAAACAGAGGGCTAAGCCATGCTGCTGACAATGGAAACCGAGTGTATTCAGACTTTCAGGAGGATCAGAAGGATCAGAAGATCAAACTCTTAATGGCTGAAGAAATCCTGGTGGTTCTGTCTTCACCAATGAAGAATAAAAGTTTTCTCATACAAAATAATTTGTAAATATTACCTATAATTCAAATAGGCTTCATTTCTATTTAGTGTTAATTTCCCATAACTCATTCCTAGACCTGCTGAGTTTTGCTTTATGCTAAAAGTAGTTTCAGTGACCTTTTACCTCAGCATCCTATTCCAGAAGAAAACTTGTCTGTAATCAATTCTTTGGCTCTGACTGCTCTTGCCCTCCTGCTCCCCTCTAGCTATGATGAAGAGCCACAAAAAATACTTCTGGTTTTGACCTACCCCTGTGCTGCAATATCCTTACTCACATACTTGTGAAGTTGCACGGTATCCTACTGAGTCATTTTCAGTTGGTGGCAGGAAAAAGACTTTTGCATTCATAAGCAATAATCAGAAACCAAGTTCAAACTGAGTTGTCCAGCTGTGTTTTAAGCTACACAAATAAAAGCAAACTGTTCAAAATCCAGGTAGGCTGACATTGTCATGACAGCAGCACAATGCTAACAAGCAGCCATAATAAATAGGACAGTGTTGAGCATCCTTAAATTGCAAAAATACTCCTGCCATATCTAAAACTTTGCTTGATCAACTGATGAAGAGGAGATATCAAAGCTGAAGAAAAAATTTGGACCATCAGAGCTTCTGCTGAAGGTCATCTCTTCCTGCTAGGCGCTGGAGGAAGGAGGCAGGGAACGAGGTCATTAGACTAAGCCTAATCAAGCAAGCAAATCTAAGAACAATAGCAAACTTAGCAATGCCCTTAGTGCTATATACAAAAGAAAGGAACCACAGGGGACAGGTCTTGTGAAACTGAACTGCTGTAATTAACAATGTTGCAGTTACTACTCATGCTAAACAGATACACTGTGCAGGCTGCTATTTTGCTACAATGTAGCCTACTTGTGCCCTACTGCTGATTGAGTCCCTTTCCCATAACTCATAGATGAATTTAGAATCATAGAATCACAGAATTGCCTAGATTGGAAGGGACCTTGAAGATCAAGTCCAACCATCAACCTAATGCTGCCGAAACCACCACTAAAACATGTCCCTAAGCAGCATGTCTGTCTGTCTTTTAATAAATACCTCCAGGGACGGCGATTCTACCACTTCCCTGGTCAGCCTGTCCCAGTGTTTGATAACCCTTTCTGCAGGGGAAGAGTGACTTCAGATGAAAACTTCAAGTACACCAGAAGAACTGTAGAAGATTAAATCATAGTCTTATAAGTAGCCAAGTATAGAATAATTTCTAAATTTACCTTATAGCCAAGATGCTAAGTCAAGAACTTACCTTCCACTCTGGGCTGAACAGTAAAGGTTTGGCTGGAACTGTGAAAACATAGCTTCAAGCTATATAACTGAAAGGCAGAACTACAAACAATCACAGCAACTTTCCTGATCACACTTTGGATATTTCTTTCGCATTCCTAAGTATTTCTGTGAAACTTGGGAATGGGGAACTGCTATAGTTACAAGTTTAACCACAACTGACTGTACAAGCACAAAGAAGCTATCAGTGGAAGGGCAAAAGAGAATAGCAAATAGAAGATGACCAGAAAGCAATCACCCTAAGTTGTTTTGTATAGAGGAAAATAAAACATTCCACTGTGAATATGCATGAGCTGGAACGGGCAAAAGTTAAGATAAGAAATCACGTACCTGTAACAGTTTTAGAAGAAAATGCAAGAATGGTTACCCTCTACAGCTACCTTATTTTTCTACAAGAGACTGAGAAAAAACACTGATCTTTGTCTTTTGTACCACTCTTTCGCATAATTTTCGCCACAGTCAGTCTGCTACACAGAAGTTATTAATACAAATGTTTTCATTAAGTTGCTGTGTAACTTTTTTGAGAAACGGAGTACTGATGACCTTCAGCTGACCAAATTTCAATAAGTACATGTGTAATCAACACAAATTTTGCTGTAGGAGCACAGCTGACTGGACTGTCAAAGTGAATTTCCTCTCTAGGCAAGAGCTTATTACTGGCTGCCTGACCTCTTTCCCTAACTAATTAAGAAAAACGCTAGGAAAGGGCACACCAATGTATTTTTGCTGTAGTCTTTGGATGTAGGAGGACCTGGTTTGCTCCAATTGATTGTACCAAACTGCTCCTCTAGATGAAAAGAGCGAAAGCTAGAGCGCAGAGGAATTTATTCTATCAAATATTTACAGTCATCTCCAAAAGGAATTGTAAATGTTCCCCAGGGGAGGTTGATCCAGTTGCCCAATATTTGCCTTGTGCCATTCAGTATTCAATTTCTCAAAACAAAACAGCTCCAGACGCTCAGCCACCTCTTCTGCCAGATTTGGATACCTGCTGTAACACAACAGATAGCATCCAGCTTACTGAGCGACTAATGAAAAATCTAGGGTTTCCATTTTGGAACTGTGTTAATGGTACACTAGAGTTTCTCTTCTCCTCATGCGTGGAGAAGAGGGGATGTGGAAAAGCACTGTATAAAAAGTTCCCTACAGGAACGGAGTATTTCCTCAGTTTCCTGAGACAGAAATCAATGATACTTTCATTTCTACACTGCAAAGCTGACACTTCTGTTCACATACTGTGTTGGTGGTATGGCTGAAGTTTCACAATGAAACTGAGGAAAAGGAGTAATAGAGCTGAAGTTGGGAGAGCTTGATGGAAGCAACAGAAACCCATGGGGCACAAGGACTTGGGCATCTGGAAAACAGATCAGCTTAGTAAAAGGACACAGACTGGAGTTCCTAGCTCAGCCATAAAGGTGAAAAGGTACAGGGCACAGGGCTGGGTTTGTGCATTCTGGCTCATAGCCATATGAAAATCTTGAGTGAAGCTTCTAGAGTCAAGAGTTGAGTGTCAAAGCCTCCACTATAACTACTCAGTCCAGTATTCCTCACTCATTGGAACCACCATTTGAATTCTTTCAACACTCAGACTCACAGAGATTTTCTTTACCATAGCTAATTCAACTTCTTACTTGGATTTTGCCTGTTACTTAGATTGTTTATTATGTCATATTTCTTTGCCCAGGTATGGGATTCTCTCGGTCTATCCCACTGACCTATTTTGGACAATATGATAGAACAAGGAGCCCTAGTTACTAACCCTCTGGCCAGCACTGATTTTACAAGGAGAGTACATCTGAATGACTCAGCCACTTATTCTTCACTGCCTTCCCAAAGTCCTCTCTATACATGGCCAAAAGGCAGAGAAATGTATCTTAGAGTTCACTGTAGCTTAAGCTAACTTGAAGAGTGGTTCAGCCTGCTCAGCACTACTACAGTCTCTGCTGACACTGTGCTTCTTACTATTGGATCTCTTGAGAACACGGCACAAAGCCGGTTGGGGAAATGGTGTGTGAACTACTATTGCCTTCTTCAGACTCACCTCCAGGAAGAGGATGAAAGACGATGTAGATAGAAAATGTGGGACTCGAAATGGAACTGTGATTAACTCCAGTGGTTTTCCTGTGATGAGGACCTGCAGCATATGTGTAGACTCTCGACATGCTGTAGCAAAGGCTGGTTTTCAATACAGCTTCTAAGCCTGGGGTGGGCTGCTGCTTGAGATCATGTCAGCTGGTAAGACCTGAGAAGCATATAGAAATGGCCACAACTGCAGTCATTCAAATTAAAACTGCAGTAAAGACCTGACAATTAAAGTGCAGGCACTACTTCCACTCAGTAAATAGAGCAGGGAGGAAGTGGCACACAGGAACATTTGATTTTTTGTGCAAAACTTTTGTTTAAAAAAAATGTAGAATGTGTCATTGCCGATAGGGGTATTGAATAGCTCCCACTGCTGTGATACAGTTGAAATCTCTGCTGATGACAAGAAGTAGCTCTAAATTGTTGAAGCATGGAGCAGATCAGCACTAAAACATATTTTCTCCCTGAAGACTGCAGCCCATTGAATAACAAAGGTTTGTTAGTTGAAGTCCCTTGCAATCAACCCTTGTACAAAGCACGCATTCCCAATGCCAGCTGTTGTTAACATATTAACAAGAAAACTGATTTCTTGGATGTGAAAACATCAAGTGTTAAATTCCTTGTTTACCCTTTTCTACCAGTACAGAAATCACTGCATATAAAAATATTGTTTACTCAAAATAATAATAGTATTAAATGTGGAATAAATGCAAATAAGTAAAAAGAACTTAAAAAAATTTTTTTTTCAAAGGTACAAAGAAAACAAACTCCTACCATTTTACCCTTATTTAAGGACATCTATGTTTAGGGCTGTATAGTCTTTCAACAAAAATCAGCATCTGCTGAACATGCAAATGGCTTTACAGGCACCAAAGTTAGTGCTGTAAGAAAAAGGTAGTCAGATTTTAATTTTATAGTTTCTTGATGTCAATTACATATTATAGATTGAAAAGTGAAATTAGGGAGCAACAGAATGTATTTCTTTATCTGAAAGAGGTCACTATTCCAAACCTGCAGTTAACAAAATGATTAAAAGGAAAGGGTGTACGAAATGAAAAGACAGCAGTAAAAAAGCAGATCTGAATTCATCTGGAATACATTCATAAATTCATATGGAAACAGGTTTAATAAAAAGCAGTCTCAATCCTGGGATGTTCGACTAAGCCAGCTAATTAGCCCTACACAGACAGGGCAAAAAGACTATTTAAAAAGGAAACACAATAATGAAACTTATAGAAAGGCAATATAAAACACATCTCTCAACAAAAATGAGACCGGAATTCATTTTCCCAGTAGCACTCGCCACAGCTCCTGAAAGTGCCTGCTGCTGGCGATGAATGAAATAGAAGGGGAGGGGGAACAGAGAGAAAGAGGTGTTATCTTACCAGCCGACAGAGCTTATCGCTCCACTCCCTTCATGACGCTGGGAACTCACAAGCCTATAAAATGTGCCTTGGCTCCCAGTCTCCTTCTCCTTCAGTGAAACCAAAAGCAAGAGGTGGCCGTACAGAAGAGGAATAGGATGCTGTTCTACCCAGAGGTAGCTCTCCTGGCTCAGCTGGTACAGCATTTCTAACAGTTTGAACACCGTAACCAAAGCTTTTTCTGACAGATCTCTCCTTCCCAGTATCTGCTGTGCTGCTTTAATTCCTTTTTTCTTTCTTTCCTCTTCTTATCTGTTGGTGGGGATTTTGGAGGGTTGGGAGAGGGAGGTAGGAGAGGCACATCGTTCCTGGAAGAGAGGAGAGGAACATCCAAGATGACTTCTGTCCCCACAGCCAACTGGAACGAAAGCATGAGCAGCAGGTGGAACGTGAGCCTTGCTGCAGTGGGTGAACTCTGGGGACAGGTGCTGGGAGCACCAGCTGGAAATGCTTCTCCCCCTGTAGCACCGTCAGCAGCCAACTTCTCCAATCAGTTTGTGCAACCTTCTTGGCGCATTGCCCTGTGGTCTCTTGCTTATGGTGGTGTGGTGGCAGTGGCTGTTTTTGGAAATCTCATTGTCATCTGGATTATCCTGGCTCACAAGCGCATGAGGACAGTCACCAATTACTTCCTGGTGAACCTGGCCTTCTCTGATGCCTCCATGGCTGCTTTCAATACTCTCATCAACTTCATCTACGCGCTGCACAGTGAGTGGTACTTTGGAGAGGCTTACTGCCGCTTCCACAACTTCTTCCCAATCACAGCTGTCTTCGCCAGCATCTACTCCATGACAGCAATAGCTGTGGACAGGTGAGAAAAGAAAAAAAAAAAGTTTAGGGGTGAGAGACTGAGATCAGATTCTCTACTGAAATAAAAATACAGAGATAACAATCATTAAATTATGAGGGGCAGAGCCCTCAGTAGTTCATCAGTTCTGCTTGTCTGTACTTCTTTAAGATCTCTCCCTAACACACTGTTTTTCTCCCTGTCTTTGGTCTTTTTCCTTCAGCTTTTTATTGGTTTTACTCTCTTGCTTTCTTTTACAACAAACACTTCCTCTCTCTGGGCTCTGTCTTCTAATACTAATTCTTTAACAGCAGGCGTTGCTCAGGTTTTCGCTTCCCCAGCTGTGAAAACAGTATCTGCCCCTCAGTCAATGTTATCTATTCATATTGATAAGGAGTTGTAGAGATTGTGTGTGAAGGGAGACGATTTCAAATTTCCCTCCTCTTTGTATTTCTGCAGCTGGCAGAAGCATTTGCCTCCTCTTCAGAAATCGCTTCAGACTCTGGTTTTAATAGCTCTTCTCACAGACAGCTCGGAGGTGCTTGGTTCCTCCTGATTTTAACTAATGAGACTATTTACATTGCCATCTGTGCATATCCAGAGGTCTGGTAAGAACATGGTTTCAAAGTGCTTGATTTTTTACAGATTGCTTGCAGCAAAACAAGCCTTTGTGCCTGTGAAAGAAAACAGAACAGGGATAGACTTTACCTTTGTGCCCTCGACAAAAATGGAATAGGACAGCTGTTGTCCCCATAGAGTAAAGGGGAGATGTAGTTGTCAGATTTCCAACAGAGATGCTTTGATGGACCATCTTTCTCAGAAGGTGCTGTGAGTCTCCCCTAGGAAACGTTCCTTTCTTTATGATCATTTTCACATGTGCTGTGCCAGAGAGATTACTTACCCCATGCTTTAGAAATCAAATAAATTCTTGAACTTTCATTCATAAAGCCAGATTGCTTTGTACTTCAGATGTTTTATTTCTTTTAGCAATGCACTGAAATTACTCACAAAACTCCTGTCTACATATTGAAATCATGGTATGCATCTTGCCTGAATTGGCTTAGCAGAACTGCAGTACTTTCCAGTGATGGGTTAAGATTTATAAGGTTCAAGCCATCATCTGAAATGCTATTTCTCATTTCCAGGTGCAAAGGTTGGGAATCATGTTGTTGTATCTTTTGTCTGTGCTGTGGAATAGTTCATATAAATGTTTTTCTGTTGGCCCTACTAATTGCAAATTTTAGATGGCATTTTCAGCCAGATGCATTTCTGTTCTATAAAGCTAAAAATGAAAGAGAAAATAAGATTCTTAGCAACTCTTCTACCTCTCTGCTGCAGGGATTGGTGAAGACAAGAGGAAATCAGTGCGCTTTCCTCCTGCCAGTGATGTATCTTGTTCCCAGCTGTTAATTCCCATTAATAATGGAGGAGGTAGTGTAAAGCCTGTGATACGATCTTTAAACCAGACCAAGATTTCTTCCATTGTCAATCTGGGCTTCTAATCTAGCTACAAGTTTTCAGAAAGAAAAAGCTGAGAATTTAACTGTTATTGCTGCAGATGATAATGTCATTAGCCAAGCAGTTACTAGGATGCTACGAGTAAGGTTTTTTCATTTTTCTGACAAAAACATCTGCAGAGATGTAGTGCTTACTACCTTGAAAGTTCCAAAATTTATGTCAGGGAACTGGAAACGAAGGTGAATACAGTTCCTTGGGAATCCAAAGGGTGTATTTCCGGAGTGAGTAAAGAATAGCTCTGCTCCACACTGACTGAAGTGCAATGGTCGGGTACAAAGATATTGGAAATGTTTTCCTTGCTTTAGCAATGTGAGACACTGGTGCTCAGAAGTGAGTCAATTAGTACTGCTGTCCACTCTGATCTATTTCTTGTCTGAAAATCCCCTGAATAAATCACAATTTCCACCCCACCACATCTTCCAAGCTCACCTGCCCCCAAAGACAAATCAAAATCTTCCCTTGGGGGGAGCACGGTAAGCAATGCCACAGTTGTGTTTAGGTGAGCTCTCTGTAGTACCAAGGAGCTTCACGTAAAACAAACAGAAGAGCAGTCTATGCCTCCTTCCCTATTCACACTGCTATTCCTTTTCACTTTATACCAAATCACGCTTGATGTATGCAGTCCCTTTAACCTTTAAAGTGGAAGTTCAGAGATGTAGCAATAGAGCATAAAATAGCATGCCTGCAGTAGAGCACTTGGTATAATTTTATGCGTTTTTTCCTGTTAATGGCACATCTACAGTATCGCTTCCTCATTGAAAAAACATTTATTTTATTGACTTTTTTTTTTTTTTTACATTTATTTTCATTGTCTCAGTTATTGTTCTCTCAGCAATCCCATAATGATGTCTTCATTTCAGCAATGTTAACTCTTTGTAAAAGCAACTGCTCTGGAATTAAAAAAGGTATTATAACACTAATGGTGAGTAGTTGCTGATCCTATTCACATTTTACCATTTCTTTTCTTCCTAGTATGCAAGCAAACTTTTGGTCTTTGAAGACGTGTTACATATATATTAGATTTCTTTATATGCACAAGTAATTGAAAAGAATGACATATATATGCCAATATTTAATACAAATGTAAATAAAATTATATTTATGACAAACCAGTGTTCAGTGTTACTGCAAAACAGCCTACCACATTTATTGCTGCTCAACATGGGTCAACATAATAGCATCAAAAATACCTACATGATTTATTTTTTCAACAAATTATTAGGAAAGAGAAAAATGATGGATTTGACATAAACCTTTCTAAAGATCAGATTCTGCCAAATGTTAACCGTCTATCCTAGGCTTATACTCTGCAAAAATCCCAGCCCATTTTTCAGTTCAGCTACTTGCAAATTCAAAGGTATTGCAATAGAAGAATTAAGATTAAGTTTAACATTAAAGCGAATTCCACTTTTATGTGCTTTGTTTTAATCACAGGACTTTCCTCACGTGTTGATGTAAACTCTGGAGCTGTTAAAATTTGCTGCCTCAGTGAGCAATTAATAATGAAAGTCAATAATTAACTTCAAATCAGGAGATAATCAAAGTAAATCACCATTTTTAAAACTTAAAACTTGATTGTGTTCCAAAGTCCCAGTATGATTTCAATAACTTAATCTTTTCCCCCTTTTTTGGCCCTTCTGATAGAATGAAATGCTGGTTTTTTGACCTACAGGCAGATGCTGAACTTTATTCTACATTTGTCTAGTCCAACAGAGCTGTTATGAAACTTCCTATTTGTATTTATTCCACAGAACTGTGCCTGAGACTCCACTTTTAGAAGGAATAAAGCTATTAAAATTAGAGCTAAAAGATGGGTATATTAGCAGTCTTACCTCTGGTATCCCAGACAGCTCAGTTAAGTATGACTAAACAGCATTGTGTGTTGACATGGATGACATTTAGATACCAGGATGGATGTTTTTTAAAAATTTGATTGAAAAATCAAATAAACAACTTGCAGCAGAGTGAGAATCATAATCCAAGAGCCATGGGCCCAGCTTTCTCTTTCCCAACACCCCTACACTCACTTCGCCAAACACCAGACTCAAAATCAAATTGACCTTCACTAATAAAATATTCAATAATTAGAGAATCTCCATGTTTCAGAATATGATTGATTCTTGTTATTAGCAGTCTCTGTTTCCTTTTGACTGCCCTTCTCATTTCTTTCTAATAAGCTTCCTCAGGTTTTTATAGTTCCTCCTTTTTAAATGAAACACTACCATAGCAGCTTTTTTTGGCTTTTGTTGTTTCTGCAGAGATGTTAAAGCGAGCCATACTCTAGACACTACTTCAAGAATAATAATATTTAAGCCTGACCATAAACACTATTCAGGACCAACTCAAGAGCTCCTTGTTTACTTTGGGCTTCTCCTTGTAGATGCTCCATAGAGCTCCATAGACCAAGTATATATTTTATCACAAAAGTCACTGATATCTTCTATTATTATTGCATTACCTCTGCCATCACAGCCTCTCTAACTTCTTTTGGCATGTCATCATCATTACAGTGAAATAGCTGAGTGTATAATCCTGTATTTTTTCAGAGTCATGCTTGGAGTGTCAAACCATAAAATTCTATATTATTCATGAATACATTTGTTTTACTTGACTTGACTTTAAACTATATGTAACATCCAGTTTTATTCCTTCTCTTGTACAGTCTGCTCTCTTTTTCATGAACTTTAGTATTACATCGTTACATTCCTCCTACCTACTTTCTAGTATGCCTACTACACCTTATTCAAAACTTGTGATTCTGGTTTCCCACCTTGTTTCTTAGACTTCCAATATGCCTACAGAAGCATATATATACTGGGTCAGTTTGCTGTTTTTCTGTGACGTTGTTCAGTTACTGATGGCTGTAATAATCCCTCTATGCACTTATTAGACTCCAGCATAAGTAATATGATATGAGCTCGTAACAGAAGACAGTTATGAGGCATAAATGCATGATTTAATTTATCAAATGAAACCTAAATTCATCATGTGTATGCACTCAGATCCTCAAAATATCACTTAGGCTCTTCATTGTCTTCAAGTGTATGCTGTAAGAGCAGTTATTATTGTCACAAAGTAGTACCACAAGCCCTATAAATAAATCTGTTACTGAAATTCTGAAGTAGGCAGTTGGCACTTTGAAAAATGCATTATCTTTCTGGTAGAATACATTCTGGTATCTGTCTGCATGAGTTCATATTCCTGGGACAAATTGCTGAAGCATGTGCCATAAACATTTTAAGCTGATACTCATGCCAAAATACACACGACCATGTTTGATGTAGAATAATATTATCTGAATTGGGAGTTAAGTATCTGTTACCTGTCCTGTGTACTTGGAAACACAAGTATAGGGAAATGGTTATGCGAAGAAATTACCTCAAATAAGTCTAACAGGTTAGGATATGGAGTGCACAGGGCATGATCCTGTGTTGTGGTCATATGTAGTGGCGTCAGCAAAAGATGCACACCAAGAAGGTGCATATTGGTACTTGCATTCTTGTACATGTGCTTGGTACCAAGTGTTCTGTGCTTGGCTCACCAGTGAACAGAGGAGGCTGAAGCAGGAAACCTGCACTGCCTGGACAGTTGTTGTCCCCCGCACAGAGCTCACCCTAAAGAGAACTGCAGCCTTTGGCCCCTCTCTCACTACCCTTCCCTCAAACTTTCTTGTCTCAAAGTAAATGGTTTCCATGTAAAAGAAGAGAGAATTTGCACTGAAGACCAGGGAGACAGAGGCAAACATAGGAACAAGAAAAACAAAAAGCTAGATGGATTGATTTCTTTCCAGCTTCCTTGTGCTTTAGAGGCTATTTCCCCCAGAGAGATCTCCCCCTCATATCTGAGAACATTTTCGTCTGAAAAAATGAATGAAGGGAGTTTCTGTAAACCCACCGTGCTGCTTTTTCCAGAGGATGACACTTTATTGTTTGTTAGCTTTGCTTGCCTCTGATGTCACATAACTGCACAAAACACCACCTGCCCTACCCCCAAACAAAAATTCAATACAGCGTTTTTTCTAAATTAATGGATGACTTTATAATCATGACTTCATGAATCAGGCTCAGTCACTGCATACCATGAATTGGAAAATGCAAGATATGCTTTTAAAATTATCACTATTATTACTATTATTACTTTCACAGTCAAACTATAGAACTCAAATAGGAAATCCCTTCCCCATTTCTCTGTTCAAAATATGTATTTTAAGATGAAGCACATCATACTTCTGGATTCCAGTATCTAGGCTTCCCTCTGAAAAACACTAGTCCTCAGAACTGGAGAGAAAAAGTTGAACAGGAGAGCATTAATGCTTCAAAAATCAAGAGGTGAGACATAAAGGACTCTTTATGGGGGCCTAAAATGATTTTCTGGGTTTGATAACTCTCTTTCTTTCTTTCTGAGAAAAGAGCTGAAATAGTTCCTGCAGAACACCCTGATGCAACAGCTACAAGATTCAGACTGTCGGAGACAGAAAAAAACAATGTATTTCTTGCTATGATACAAACTCATAATGATCGGGCAAAAAGACTGAATCTTTTTGGATTTTGGCCAAAATTCATGTCAGACATGTTATTGATACCATACTGAGACAGTTTTGGAATAAATATAGGCATAACAGCTATTTTTTTCCTCTTTGTTTTGCATTGAGTACTCTATTTAACAATCTGTTTTCAAAAGATGCAGTGAAAAAAAATGAATTCATATGTCTTGAGGAGTATAAGCAACATTTACAACAGTGACTAGTCCCAAGTCTTCTTGTTCCAGGCAGGAAACAACATCTGACAAGTTTGAACCATATGTTCAAATGATAAGTTCATTTTAGACAGAGTCTTAGCCTTAAATACATTTTCTCGATACCCTTATTTAGAGCTTAATGAAAACTATCAAAAGACGTATCTGTGGTTTACTATGTAATGTAGCCTGCAGTACTTTCCAAAGATAGTCAAGGGTTGGGGGTTTTTGTTTTCTTTTTTTTTTCCAATATTATTACCGATGTGCATGTATTTCTGACTAATTTACCAACAAGGAGAGAAATTTGTATCATTCACATATTTGTGTTTACCTAAAATAAAATTATTTCAAAATAACTGCAGAAACAAAAAGGATGTCGTTTAGATGACAGTGTCAGAAATGGAGACAATAACAGAGTGGGTTGTAGTCTGCACAGGTGGAGCTGTTTTTTGCAGACTTTGCATTGATATTGGTCCTTGATAGCTCACCGATTGCACTGTTTATGACAACACAGCTATACTGAAGAATTTCAGTGTTCCTGTTTTAAGGTTTCTGTTAAGAGGTACCCAAAAGCAAGGCATTGGACACTAGTCCTGATGTCAGAAAAACTACAGTGTTATCCCCTGCTCAAAGCACAACAGCCACTCACCAAGAGCAGCACATACGCCTCCAGGTAAATCAAGGTCAAGTTATCCCTCTGAGGTATTGCCCACTGATCTCTCAAAGGTACGATGTGTTTGTTTATCTGTCATGCTGTCATACACTTGTTCTTTATGCTGTTAGCTTTACGGTGATCACTGCCTAACAGTAACATTGTTCACTGAAGATCCTTCTGGCAACCAAAAGCAGTCTTATCCAACAGTGAGAGACAGTCCTACAAAAATGCCCATAGCTACTCTTCCTGCAGAGAAAGTCAGTCTAAATGACCAAATACAGACCACTCACACAAGAAAAGACACAGCCTTGTGCTAATAGGTAGAAGACTAAGATTAAAGAATGCAAAAGTTAAAGGTTTGGGTTTCATCATACAAAAAATGCCTCTAAAATCTCACAGTTCGTTCCATCCCCTTTAGTCTACTGTATCTACCTTACAGAGACCTTTTGTAGGATTTTCCACAACAATGTTTTAAATAAGGGCATGGAATCATAGCCATTTCCTACCTAAGTTTCATAATCACCAGTTAATTCCAAATACAAAGTTTCAAAACCAATTTCTGTTTTGAGGGAATAACAGCATCTGTGCATTCATGGAGAAGTGCACTCTACCGTCTGCTGTTGACAAGCTACTTATATTGCAAACATTATGATTTTCTCTCAATCTCTTCCTTTTCAAGTTCCAATCTCCTGTTATAATCTGGGGCTGAACTGATTACTTTTTTCCCCATTTCAGTTTATAAACACACTGTAAACAGGTGAAACAAATCACTTAAGATGATTAAAGGGTTCCAACTGTGTCTCCAGGTGGGCATTTGTAGGATCCAATTTTGAACATCGTTTTGTTTTAAAAACATCTTACGTATTTTTGCTACAATTTTCTAAATAGTGTGTTAAAGAGGGAAGATTTTCCTGCCTGTATTAGCCAGTGTATGCTGTTTTACAAAAGACAAATTAGGACTATTTTTTTATCTTTCCTACTGTCAGGACCATAATACACAAACTTCAGAAGCTTTTATAGTGTTTACCAGCTATTTGTGTCTTATGTTATTTGCAAACTATAACAGCTACATGATTATGCTGTCATCATAACCAACGGCTTAAAAAGTTTATCAGTGTTATTCAAATGAGGACTCTCTCTGTTGTCATTTCAGAGAACACAGATTTTCTTGATTTGATGAACCCAAGAAACGAGCACCAAACAGTAAATTGTAGGCTCCACCCAAACTGAGCATTTCTGATGGAAACTAGAGGTCTGAGGTCTGTGTATAAATATCATAGAACATGGTGGACTTACGAGACCCTAAGCACTCGCCACTTTCGCTAACTTCAGAAGGACTGCATAAGTTCAGGCAACTCAAAAGAACAATGGAGAAACAAAACAGTCATTAAGGTAGATGTCATCAGAGCATCAGAGAAGTCTATCTGTTCCCCTTGCACACAGTTTATGGTTGGCTGATCACAGAGAGAACAACTCTTTGGGAGTTCTCTCCCATACACCTGCAGAGGCAAAAGGGCTTGCCAGCACAGAGCTCTTACTGTCAAAATATTGTGCTTTTCTACCAGTTCTAGTTGCCTTGGAATCTCTCGTCCACTAGGGCTGATTTTTCTCATATGTCTTTTGCCTTTACATCACCCCAGTTTCCTTTCTTATTGTCTTCTCTCTGAACCCAATTTCTATCTGCTATTATTCTACAATTCTCTTTTCTTTGCTTCTCCTCCTATTAGTTTTTCACTATTACTGTTTCAGTTCTAGTCCAATTTTTGCATACAGAAAACTGTTCCCCAGTCTCAGTTCTTTTGCTTTTACTCCAGATCCTGTATCTCCCTTTCGTTCCCGGCCTACTCACATAATCCTCTTTCTAGAAAAAAAAGTTAAAAAAAATACGTTCAGCACCATTTGGTGCACAGTTCAGACAGCAGGTCTGCTCCTCCCCTTGCATCTGGCACTTTGCCATACGAAATATAAGCAAGGATATCAAACAGAGTAAGGAAATGAGCCCTAATTACAGAGCTACACCATGAAAGACAATAGAGAGTTGTCAGCTATGGGTAACTGGAATATAGAGCAGCAGATCCTGCTTCATACATACATGTTATCCCCTGCTTAGCCTCCTCACCTCACTGATTCTCTGAGCAACACCTGAGCATGGAACCTCTAGACTGTGCTAGCGGGAGCTTTCATTCCTGATGGAAACACCCTCGCCAAAATAGACAGAGATCAAAAGCAACGGACAACTGAAAAATTACCTAGGGCTCATTCAGGTTGAGGTTAGAGAGATAGACAATGTAGCACCCTTAGGTACCAGTAATGGCAAGATAACGTTTCCAGCAAACAAAATTAGAGACAGGAGTGGCTAAGCCTCCTTTGCAAATGAAAGCTAACAGTGCAGGAGGGACTCTGGGCTTCTTTTGGCTACAGAGATTAACATCCAGAGACAGCTCAGCGACAGAGGTGGGGTTTTAACCCGCAACTGAGAGTCATCCCACATTTTCCATTATCTTCAGTTATGGCAGTGATGGCTTCTCTAGGAAAATACTACCAAACTTATATGACAAATTTGAGTGAGTGTAACAATTGCAGCTATAAAGCAACATCTCACTATGACAATTAAGCAATTTTGTTTCTAAGAAAAGCCACTTAGGGAACAAGTTAGGTAGTTCATTGTAACTGTTAGTGTACTGGCAAATTAGAATAAATTAGATTTGTTATCAAAGGCTCAGTAGTAGAGAGCTGTCAATAATCTCTGCTCAGCTAAGCCCTTCCTGCACATAGGCATTACTGAGGGAATGTTCAAGGCTCCTCCACCTTTTCCCCCTCTTGTTTGTTAGACTGACTGCTGTTTACGTTTTTGTAACCTACCTTGTGCAAAAGCTCGGCTGTTGGCTTATCACTCAAATTTCAACAAGACAGAGGAGTAGCCTGCTTTTCATCTGATCCTTGTCCTTTGACTCACCTCACTCAGACAGCCAATAGTTAAAATCTCCATCAGTACTGCTGTATGAGTTATTTCACACAAACAATCCACATCTTTAAAGGGCAGTCACCAGAGAGGGAGATATAACAACAGAATTTTATCATAGACAGAGAGAGTTACTGCTGGTACCTATTGGGAATAAGAATAATGTGAATGTAATAGAAATCTGACAATAGCACATAAAATAATGTCAATGTGCAATATGAAGAAAACTAGCAATTGAAAGGAATAATTCTAGGCTAGGAGGAGATGCCTTAAGAGTCCCATAGGCATGTAAAAATTATGACTTTTTTATGAGTTATCACCTACTACAGGTAAAGATCGTCCAACACTTTGAACAGTATCCGGCAGCCCACGCTCAAGCTAGCTCAATTTGAAGGACAGGACTCATGACTACAAACTTATCTTCATTACCAATTTGTAATTACTCTTCGGAGGAGAAGGGAACTAGGGGGTAGAAGGCAACAGTCCAATTGGTGTGTATTTTCATAGTATCTGCTGCTCTCTCAGGACAAGATATACAGCACAGGAATAAAGCTATTTAGTTGTCAGTATATAATACCAAAAGCACTTGTTTAGCTAAAAAAAAACCCAAAAAGCATGTAAAGGAGCACGAAAAATATATAACTGCAGTAAAAACAATGCAAAACAAAAAGGTTTGAAATTCTAGATATGGAAACGACGATTCAAAACTAAAGTTGTTTTAGATCACTCTGTTTCTGACAGCATTTAGATGTTTTAGGGTACTAGCATAGTTATCATGTCTACTAGGGTCTGAGTACCACTATGATGGCAGATGTTGGATTTATCACATATTTGATGGTTAACCATAAACTGGGTTATTTTTGCCAAAACAAATATCTATTCTGTAATTACCCACCTGTCAAGTATGAAATTTCCAAAAATTAGGAATATCTCAAATGAAATTTATTTGCCGTAGCAGATAAATATGGATGCAGAAGATTACTTGCACAAATTCTTATCAGGAGCATTAACTTAAGAATATTATTATTATTGTCTTGTACCTAATGTCTGTACCTAAAGATATTGGGCAAGTCTGCCTAGAACCTAGATGTGTAACTGTGACAATTAGGAAATGTCACACTTTCCTTCATTTTAAATGAGTGCTACTCTTCTAATTGCAGCAGAACAGAACTTATCAAAAAAAGGATTGATTCAAATCAGTGGCAGCTTAACCATTGATTTCAATGGATTTCAATTCAAATCCTGCCTAAAAATATAGCAAACTATATGGATTCAGAAGCATAGACCCAAGAGTCATCTAACAGTATAAGATGGGTTCTCATGATCTAAAGCCAAGGCAGAAGATGAGAACCAAAAAAGTAAACATCATGAATGGCTTTGAAATTTTTTTATCTATGAATGTTCAAAGGATAAACATAGGCAATAATAATAATAATAATAATAATAATAATAATAATAATAGCAGCACAGTGTTCAAGGCCAAGTTGGATGAGGCTTTGAGCAACTGAGTCTAGTGGGAGGTGGAACTAGATGATCTTTAAGGTCCCATCCAACCTAAACCTAAATATGATTAACCATTTTGCAAGTCATTATTTAGTCATTGTTAAATGAAAAAAAAAACACCAAAAATAGAGTGATCAGGGAAGTTGGTGGAAAATACTTTAACTCAGGGTTTAGCCCAGAAATCAAAGTAATGCTAAGAGAAATGTGAAAAACACATGACGTATGTGAAATGGAGTATATAAAATACGAAATTTCTGTGTTTCCCTTGTCCCTTGCATCTATAACAGAGATCAAACAACAGGAACATGACTTGGTTTTCCTTTACTGTCTGTCTTGATGTCTTCCTGAAGCCTTCTTTCACTTTTAATCATTTTTTGCATGTTCTTCGGAAGTTATCAGCATACATGGATTGCCAATACAATTATAGGACAGCAACAAGAATGTTATCCTACCTGAGAACACAGGAATTGAGAAAGCAAATGAGATGTTTCCGTGTTTTATGTTCACATTTCTCTTGGTCATTTTATTGCTTCCACACTGCCCAAGGAAAAGCTCACATGGCTCCTCTCTCACTCTCTGTATGAACCAGTTAGAGTCTAGGGCTCTTTGGCAGATGATCCAAAGTCAGTCTATGTCTACTGAAATAAATGCATGCAGACTTACCAGGCTCCTGTGGCTTTTGGACAGATGACTAATAATCCTGACAGCTTGGTTGCTAATTTTTCTAACTAGAGATAAACCCAATATCATGTAACAGAGGATCCAGCTGCCTTGTTGCTTTTCAATCAGGTTGTGCAGTAGCAGGATTAAGTAACTCTTTGAGAAATAATTGCTCTGCTGGTATACATGTTGTTAACCAGGTGTCCCACAGTTTCAAAGTAACAATCAGTGAACCTTCTCTTTCTTCCAGCACTGCCTTTACAGAGAGTGAAGCACCCAAAGACACGATGCCATCAAAACTCCAGGAACACACATATCTCTGCTTCTACCCTTCTCCAGACTCTAAGCCTTGATTGATTCTAGGTACAACCTAATCTCTGAAGGTTTCTTATGCACAGGTTTTTGGTTTCTTTTACAGGTACATGGCCATTATTGATCCCTTGAAACCCAGGCTCTCTGCAACTGCTACCAAAGTGGTCATTGGGAGCATATGGATTTTGGCTTTCCTCTTGGCCTTTCCCCAGTGCCTATACTCCATAACCAAGGTGATGCCTGGGAGAACTCTTTGCTATGTAGCATGGCCAGGTGGTCCAAAACAACATTTTACGTAAGCTTTTGTTCTTTTAAACTTGTGCATGGCGGTGTCTACACTTGCATTGGACTTGGCAAAAGCTGTACAATATCATGCAGATAACTCTACATGCAGAATAACGGCATTGACCATTGAGAAATATAAAGTGGATTTTCTAAGCTAGAAAGATAGTGCATTTTAAGTGATAAGTGGAACACATTTGTTTTCTTCTGCTTCTATGAATGTTCTCCATCCCATGCTGCATGTTTACCACCAGTGCTTCACTTAAGATGGCTACTTCTATACAGACAGAGATGGCCAGAAATGGGCACAGAACATACAATTCAAAGCAAGATTCCTTTTCATCCTAACCAGGAAAATAAGTATTTCCAGCCTGTCCTTGTCCTAATCAGATTTTTTTGTCTGGGTCTCTTCATCAGAGGGTTGGATTTTCCCACTTCATTCTGTTACACTACCACAAATACTTATGTCAGATACCAGTTCAAATAAGAAAACGGTAAAACCTGTAATTGGTTCCAGTTTCTGAAAGTGTAAAATAACAGTCAATTACATTGAATATATCCTATTTGTCCCTCTAGCAGAATTAAGAATAAGTGGTTACCTAGCCATAAAAATATTATTTGCCCTTTCATGTCTTCATTGGCATTTACGATAAACTCTGTGTCCAAGGCTGAAAGCCTGTTTAACAATCCAGAATCAAATTTGACATTTGGGTCTCTTTCAGGCAGGTGAAGGAGGCCCTGATCATATATAATTTTTATCACTTTAGGAGCCATGCACAGATATTTCTCTTTAGGGCAGGAAGGTCGCTCTCAGTGATGGCTGGAGATTCTTCACTGATCATTCATTGGGATTTTATCTGAAGATGGCATTTAACCAGGAACTAACAGGAGGCAAAAGAAGTTACAGAGCTTACATCTACAGCAATGACTGTGTTGCACATGGGCAAAAGATCTGTTTTGCCTATGTGCAACAGATCTGCCATGTGAAGTACCTTGGGTAACACGGGTACTTATCAGGGCCTTACCATTTAAATACTTACTTTCTTCTTTAATTTATGGTCCAGACTAGAGCTAAAAACCCCTGGCTTGCCCTTAGGATACTTATCTGTGCAATAATTAAATCAATTCAGGTAGTTATAGACAAACATACCTTATTCTGCAGTCACTAATCATGATAACTATAGAGTGTTTCTTAATTTATGCTACTGCAAATTCAGAATTCGAACTAGAAACCCCATAAACCACTGTATGTAATTTATTTATATTTTAATATGTAAATTGCAGTGCAATTCTAGACTTTCAAAGAGACAGTGAAAACACTGAGTACTAGCCAGTCAATACAAAACATGCTTTGTGCTACAGTAGCACTCTTGACTTCTAGCAGCCCATTCAACTGGCAGAGCTCCCCTGAAAGCACTTATCAGCCTAATGCTTTTTCATTGCAGGTATCATGTCATTGTAATTGTGCTGGTCTACTGCTTTCCACTGCTTGTCATGAGCATCACTTACTCCATAGTGGGAATTACCCTCTGGGGAGGAGAAATACCAGGCGACACATCTGACAAATATCACGAGCAGCTCAAAGCTAAGAGAAAGGTACTGTTCCACTAAACCTCACTAAGTGAATCCTCATAACACTATCTGCAATTGTTTTGCAAAGTATCACAGTGTATTTCTTCAGAAACACCAAGTCACTTGGAACAGTAATGAGATCTACTACAATAAATTAAGTTCGACAAGTTGTCTTCTATGTTCACTAGCTGTTCTTTTTTGAACTTTACTGTTTATCATTAAATAAAGTTAACATTTGGATTTTAATTTCTTACTCCACGTGTAGTGGCATATCCTGTGTCTGATATGTATAAATCAAGCCCAAATGTTTAGCCTTTACAGAGCTAAAATACTGAATTTTGAACAATGGGCTAATAAACCATCAGGTCCTCATGGGCCAGATTCTCTTGCTACTGAAAGAAAACTGAATCTTGCTGTAAGTTTCAGCAGATTAAGGTCCATGCCTCTTTGAGATAAGTGCTGATTGGCCTGTTCATATTGAACAATTTAGGTTTTAAATCAACAACTTTTCGTGAAAAATACAAACTATTTTTTTTCTAGTTATTTTCTTTCAATATTTTTCACTGTAAAGTATCACCTAATCTAACAAGACTGTGGATTGCTTAAGAACTGACTATTTGACTATTTCCAGTTCAGTTTTCATGATGTTGCAGTGCCATGAAGCTTTCTTTCTTTTAACATTCTTTTCTTAACTTAACATTGCTTCATTAATAAGACAGCCCTTCTACTTTTTATTTCTGACAATTTTTTCATACTAAAATGCACTTAATCCTTTGGATTTGTAAAAATGGTACCCAAACATGGAATCCTAACACACAACAATGAGCACATTTTCAGTTGCTCAGTTTGCTTCTTGATACTGTGGATATGTTTGAACAGTGGTATATGCTACCACTATAGCAATAGCAGAGTGCAGCATATTGGGTCCTGAGACAATAGGAGATCTTCTGCAAATACTAAAGACCACTTATGTTTCCATTTTTTTCAAGACACTGCCAGGAATACAAAAGGGGGTTTTTTGCACATACTACACAGAAAAAGTTATGATGCCAGAGGGTATATGAAAGGAAAGATTAGGATTATTTTCTCATTCATACATCCTCAGACTCATAAGAGACAAGTGCAAATCTTTCTATGGCAAGTTTCAGTTGTCAGAATGCTAGATATACCTAGAAAGGTTTATAGTATGATGTGCAATGCCTCCCATGGTGTTATTTATTTTTGCCTTTACATAGTTTTTTTAAAAGGGCAAAATGCTAGCCTCTCTTAAGCAAGCAAAATACAGTTTGACTAGTATTATCAGTACTACTGCCTTGTACATGTTGAAAGGTTATTTGGAATGTGAACAGAGAGAAAATTATGAAAAATCATCATGGGAAACAGTATGTTTTGCATATTTGCCCCAAGATGAAATTATTGGACTCATTTCCAGAAATGCTAAAAAAATTTCAAAAGATCAGCATTTTACTCTTTAACATTATCCATAAATGTCCAACATTACCATCACAGTCTTTGCCATGCATGTTGTCACTTACCCGAAATTGTAGTTTCAAAGTTACAAAATTACCTTTCCTACAGAACATAAGCAGAAAAAGATTTCACTGGTCAATGAACTGTGCTACTACCAATACTATCCTAAAAAGGAAGCAAATACTCAGTGGAGGGTGCCTGGGATCTGACTGTAAAGACAAACTGAGGAATGACTTTCTATAACAGACACAGTTTGCAAAAGCATGTGTGGAAAGAAAATTATTAAAAGCTAACTTGGAGAACCAGGAGATCCCAGAACTTCAGCACCTGTTATCATAATGACTAAAATAAACATCCTATATCATAAAAACTAAAGGTCTCCGAAGGGAAAAGCTGGCTTTTACTATATGTTCTGAAGGATACAACTAAATCCCTTGAATACTTTAAAAACAGCACCTGTTTAGAACTCTAAATATATGCAGGAGACAAGGAGTAGCATCTTTAATTAAAGGATTTTAAATGTGAGACTACTGGAATGTGTCCCTTTAAAACACCAAATAATGGGATTAAATTATGTGCCGGTATATTATAACTGCATCAGTGACTTTATTGACAGAGCTCCATGACAGCTCTTCAACTGCTGTGCTCTCCAGCAGGATTTATGAAATAACTGGTATTTGGAAAGATGAATCATAATTGGTCATTCATGGAGATGAACTAATAGACTAGAATCCAAATAAAGCTATCATTCAGCCTGTCTCTGATAACAGAGCTGTTGCTCTTCCTTTGTTAAAACAAAGAAATCATCTGTTTTTCTTGCTATTTAGCATGCAGACATCTAGACATATGGAAAGTCTTTACTGGCTGCACTTATAATGAAGGAGAAATAGAAAATAGCTGACTGCATGTTTCATATTATGCAATGACAGAGTGCAAAGTAAGTTTGATTAGGATTGTTTGAAATAGTGTTTAATGTCAAGAAGACAGGTCATGGAAGACCTTTCAAAGAAACCATGTTTGCCAAGAAAAAATTTGAAGATTATGAAAGTTGTTAGTAGTTTGACAGATAGTCTGATCACTTCATATGTGTGACTGTGCAATGCACCCTGAATGCTTCTGAAAGCAACATCAAAGAATGCAAAAAATTTCACAGTATGCACTACAGGTTGGGCAACACAAAGTCATACTTAGTATCTTCAGGAGCCAAAGACCTGAAATTCTTAGAAATTCAGGACTGCATGAGATGACTACTACTAGTAGTTTTGGGTTTTTTTCTTGACAAATCAAATGTCTCAGGGACTGACCCATTCATATGCTTGACATCAGTCTTTTGAACTTCTGCATATCCGCCACATGTGGGAACTTTGCAGCCATTGACCCCTTCCTCTTAAAGCTCCTGGCATGAGACTGACTGATGTTGAGCTGAACATCATTTATTCTCCTGCAACTCCCATTTTCATAAGACAGAATTACAGTTTCAATACTGTCATACATAACTGAAGTTTATATAGGCAAATCATAATGTTACTATCAGTTTTATTAAGCCAAAGTGGTTTTTATATTCAATGCAAACTAGAGGCTTGCTCTAAGATGTTGTCTCCACACACTGTTTTTTCGATCTAACCTTCTGTTACAATTCCTCCTCGAACTTTACTTAACAGAACAGAATCTGAACAAATGGTCTCTGTAAGAACTACTGTGTGAAAACATCACACATTGTCACACATATTTCTCTGGTTTGTTCTCTCCTTTTTTTTTTCCTTCTTTTTTTTTTTTTTTTTTTTTGCTTTCATGGATTTAGATGAAGTCCAAGGAGGGGCAACTAAAATGATCAAAGATTTTATGAAGAGACTAAAATGGCCTGGACTTCTCAGTTTGGAGAGAAGGAGGCCAAGGAACAAGATGATCAAGGTTTACGGAATAATGAAGTTGGTAGATAAAGTGACTGAAGAACTGTTGGTCACCAAATCCTAAAAGACAAGAACTAATAGGACAGCAGTTTAAAGCAGGAAGAAGAGAGACTACTTTAAGAAAGGGTAATTTAGGAGTTGACAAAGAGCTTCTGAGACTCTCTTCTGCCAGATGCTATAATCTGAGAAGGTTCAGAAAGCGATTAGGCAAATTATTACTTATTAACCCTCACTGACGCCACCACTACAGCTGTTTTTATAGCCATACCCTCTCTCTCAACATTTATTTATATTCATTACATAAATTAAACAAGTGCTTTTGGTCTTCTTTTATATAACAACATCAGTATGCAACAAGTGTGACCAAAACCAGATAAGGAATGTCAGCAATGAAGTCTCACCATGGTCTGGCCCAGTGGTAATAACCCTTCCCTGTTGCCACTGAAAATACCTCATCTGGAACATCCTAATGTCTCATTTATTCCTTTCATTAAGCTGATGACCTGGTTGTGCTGTAATGAATCGATACCTCTCTTTTCCTCATTTGTTCATAACAGCTATGTGTATAGCTTTGTATATTTATATATATGACTACTTCCTTAAGACTTAGCATGAGAGACCTCACTAAATTCCTGTGACAGCATAAACTTACAGAGCGGAAACCAGAAGAAACAGCCCAGAGACATCCCAAACGGTGGCAGAAGCTGGACAGCAGAGAACCTACAATATTCAAAATGTGCTTTTTAGAAGCAGGTGAAAATTATCACCTACATACAGAGGGGTGTCTGCTATGTCTATTGATACCTTCACCTAACAAATTTAATCCTTTAACTCAAGTACTTCATGCTTTAGAATTTTCTGGACTACAACATTGTAATCAACCTATTCAAAGCACCTTTATGTCATTACTTATTTTCTGGGGTGCATAGAAAGAATTTTATTTCTACAGGCTTTGGATAGGGTTTCCAAAGAAACAGTTTCAGCCACCCTGACATGGGTCAGCCTATACCTTATTCTACAGGAGTATCCAACCAGTGCAGTAATGATCAGCGTGTTGACCATTATGGCCAAGTAGTGTGGATACTTTAATACTTGAAGTAATGCTAAAATATGTGTACAAAAGCAGAAACAGTAGATGCTGTCAGGACAATGACACTCCTGATATTTTTCAGCAAGAATAATTGACCAGAGCATACACTGCCTTTTTACTGACCAAATATTTCCAAAATGTTCTGTATGTGAGTTACAAGTCTACTTCTCCTAATAAGTTCATAACCTTGAACAGTCATTTGTGGAATTACAAACATAAACTAAGTCCATCAAATGCAAAATGAAAACCTTAACCATCACTGACATTAACAATTTCCTTTCAACTGAATTTTAAATTCAAAGAGACTGGGGGACATTATTAATTTTTTTTTTCTTAGGTGCTAATAAACGCTTTTGCTTCAACCTTTGAAAGGGAAGATGTTACTACCATTGCAAATGCAAATTATGATGGCAGTAAAAGAATAGCTTTAACTGTGAGGTTTTTGTGAACAGAACTTTGCCTTGCCTTTTAAACAAGTACAGTCCAGGAATAATTTATTTTATCTTCAAGCAGTACAATTTTATTCCTATCAACAGAAAAAAGAAGAAAGAAATACAAACTATGTATTAAATAATCTGCATTCTTTCCCATTGTGTTCTTGTGCCAAAATTATAAATATGGTAAACATTAAGATGGTTTCTAATTACATAAATAACTTATTTAATTCCTCTAAGTGAATAAGCTGAAAATAAAACAATCCTGTAGGCTTTCCATATGAAATAAGAGCCTGTGCTCTTACTGAAGACAGTGAAGACAGCCAAAGGTACACATCTCATCCAAGGTTCAAAAGGGCAGTTTACATTTATAGGAGCCCACATAAAGCAAACTACCTGTAGGGATACTTTTGCATAATTCAGTGGCATAATTCAGCATGGCCTCATTTGTTTATTGCATGGTTCAATGTGAGGCCTAGTTTCCAAGAGAAAAAATTCACATGTGCCAGGGCCTCTAAAGTCTTATATGGAAAATTCAAGTGGGTCTTAAAACATTGGCAAGGTTCTGGGAGAGCTTTCAATGAGTATTAAAGGCCCTAGAACATTTTCAGAATTGTGGCAGAAAGTAGATTTAAGAACTAACTACTCCTGTTGGGAAAACAAAAGAAGATACGATTATTATGTTTCTCCCACACTAAATCTCATCTCTGCTTGGAAGCATGGAAGCAAAGTGTGTCCTGTCACTCATTTCAGGTCAGGAAGGAAACTATTGTAAAATAAGTGATGGCGTGAATTTTAAGTACAAAAGCGCTAGATCAGCTTTTTCATTTTTTTCAGAAGTAGACCTCAGGTGGATAACCATATCCAGTAATGCCGATCCCACAACAGCGACTCAGAGTTGTTTTCTAAAGAACATACATTTCTTATGCTATTCCATGCTGAAGACCAAGGCAATGATACAAGGCCACCTACCTTTACCTGTCAAGTACCCTAGGCTACTTGTCATCTAGTTTGAGCAGCAGCCATTAGCATATTGTCTAATATCTAACAATCTCTTGTGAGAAATTGAGACATCTCTCTTAGATAGAGTAACATAAGACATGTGGCAACTTTTCCTCCTCATCCCAAATCAGATGCTTGTAAAATCATGTCTTCTCAAGGAAAAAAGCCTAAGCAAAAGATTTACCC
This sequence comes from Chionis minor, assembly GCA_013398295.1. Lineage (NCBI taxonomy): Eukaryota > Metazoa > Chordata > Aves > Charadriiformes > Chionidae > Chionis > Chionis minor. The sequence goes on from VZSF01009554.1 coordinate 246,559, forward strand.
CCTTTCTTCAGTGGAACAGATATTTCTTGGTATGTTGAGAGAACCTTAGAGTCACTGCCAAAGCTGTGTTCTATGCAACATTAAAAAAGCATCATTTAAAAATGGCAGTACCTAAGACTACTCATGAAAAATGTCTGAATTGCTTTGTTTTGGGGGGGCGGGGCACCCCACATTTTAGCATCTGTAAGACAGTAATCTGATTCAAAGTTATTTCATACAAGAATAGAATATCTTTTTCAATATTACAGCTTAAATAACAAAGTAAGTGATTGTGAATTCTGTCAGCAGCAAGGGATTATGCAAATTGAAATGAAAAGTGGTTTCTTGATTTCAAGCAACTGAGAAAAAATGGATGGAAAGTATAAGTCAGAAGAATAAAATGCTTTATTGAGCACTGGAATTGACAAGTACCTTACCTGACTGAAAGAATTCCAAGCTCTCCGATTCTTTTTCCATCTAAACATGCAACTCCTTCACCTATTAAGAATCTATCCTTTCTATGGGCCAAAAGGGCACAGAAAATCCCTGAGCTTGTAAAAATTACATGAAAACCCACAGCACTTAGTATCTCACAAATTAGTCCTATCTCTGTACTAATACCAGTAGAGTTACCTTTGAATCCTAATTTTCTTGCAAAAGATAGTTTGCTCCAACAAAGCATTGTGGAGAAGAAAAAGACATAATGGTGTTCCCTTCTCTCTGGTGCTTAGTGCACAAGTACCGCATATGTTCCGGGATTGGAAAATGGATTTACTTATGGCATCCTAAAATGTTTGGAGAAATACTTTGTGCAGTGTTAGCTTGGTATTTTACTTCTTCCAAAAGAGCACAGAGCAGAAACACATTATGACTGTCAGAGATTATTTGTGAACTGTGTTTAAGTTGTATTCATAGACAAATAAAATTCACAAGTGGGTAAACAAAGACATTCTTACACTGTATGTGTTCTTAAGGTATTTTAAGTATTTATCTCTGCTTCTCATTTCCACCTGCATAACACCTAGGAATAAAAGTTCTGAAACTAATGAAGTTACAGTGTGTGATATGGGTGCAAATTAAATCATAAGCCAAATTCCTGACCTTGTAGAAGCAGCAATATCAAAGATGACTTAGGCACTAAGGAGCTGCAGAGCAGATTGGAAAGGAAATGATTCCGTGGCCTAAGTCTTAGGTACCGATGGCAAATCAGTGCCTTGCAATATGAATTGCTATTGCCCCCTAGCAGCAACTGAGTCTCTCAGAAAAGTATATTTCATTCCTAATCTTTCAAGATCTGTTGTTAATGCTACATCTAAATCAGACTCATTTTTCTAGCTATTCTTCATGCAAAATAAAAACAGGAAAAAAGAAGTGTGTTTGCTGCTCTTTCCAAGCGTAGCAGAGTCTGTTAGCTCCATCTCACTTTAACTGCTTCAAATATTTCACAACAAAGGCAAACCTGCAAGCTCCAATTCAAATGAACTTGGGTCTGTTCTGTTCTTTTAAATACATTTTTTCTCATTACATACCACTCACTAATGAAAGAATGCTTCTTACTCAGAGAGGAAGGATTTAAAAAAACGGGCAAGATTACAAAGTACATAAATTAACTTTTTTTTATAGACATGGTTTTTCTTAGACATAGGCAGAAGCACAACAATATCAGCAGAACATATTGATGAAAATCAAAATATAAAATACTTTGATTTTCCATCAGATTCCAAATTTAGCCTGAAGACTAGTCTAAAGTTTGCACAACTGAGAGACAGTACAACTGATTTTAGCAAAAGTCCTGAAACGGGTAAAGACACCCTTCCTTTGGCCATGCTGCCCATGCCCACAATACTCCAAGGGGGACTGAAAAGAACACCAGGGGAAAACAGTGCCATCGGGACACAGGTCAGTGATGTTCACTGCAGTCACACATTTTGGAAAGCTCCATGGTAAAATGGTGGCAAGAACAGAGCTAGACATCAGGCACAACTGCACTCAGTAATTTTCTGGTTTGGTTGCTTAAGAAATGTTTCCTAACACTTAACACACAAGAGCAAACCCTTATAAATGAATTCTAAGCAACACAGAACAGAGGAAAAAGCAATTGAAAAATGGTAATATCTCAAAAAAATAAAGTAGAATAGGCATATTAAAAAGAAACAAAGTAACTTTTTATGATCAGAGCCACATGTCTAAGTACTCAAAAAAACCCCAACCATTGAGGCTCTCTTTTATACTCTGCAATTCAATCTACAAAGTGTCACTGGAGATTTTTTAGAGAAACATCACAATGTACTGGGAAAAGACAGTCAGGCTTTTGCAGCAAATTCATACTTGGCCTGTTTAATTTGTTTTCCCTGTGCCTTAATTGAGCTTAACAGCTTACTGGCACTCATTCATCAGGATTTATACCAAGTAAAATCAAGGTGTCCTGGGTTTATATACCTTGAAGGCAGTTTAAGTTCATAGTTATTGATATCATCAAGAAATGAAACTTAACACTGGAAAGACCAAGGAGATGGAGAAGAACCGCAGCCATAAACTGTGCGTGCCTGCCTCTGAAAGAGGAAAGGAAATTTGGAATAATCTCCCTCCTTTTCAGCTTCCTCTTATTCTTCTTTTCCTCCATTTCTGCCAATACATACTCATTCTTCGCTGATAAAATGGGGACAGAATAGTGCTTTTTGATTTGTCTCTGTGGTTGACTTCAAATTCAACTGTAACTGCCCTGTGTTTCAAACAATTTTATGCTGCACAGAGATGCTTGCAACATCTCACATCTTCTCCTTAGGTAATATGTCAGTGAGCGCACTGTACTACATAAATACTCAAAAGAATGACAACTTAACCTTTATTTTTCTTAAATATTCCTTTTTTGCTGGAAAAATAAGCACTTGTTTTGTTCCAGGAAAAATCACCTTACACATTAATAAGGAAACTCGATTGCATGCCTCCCCCTAAACATACATTTATCAGTATATTACCATTCCCTTCAGTGAAACTTAGACTAACACAGCCTTATCTGACAGAAAAATGATACTTTAAATTTTTAGGTAATTTTTGTTATTTATGAAAAACAGCTGAAAACCTGAATGATTAAGAAGGTAGTGTGCTTCACTGTCTATCATTCCAGTGACTTATTACTTCACAAATTAAAGGAAACAGTAATTTCCATCTAAAATAATCATTTGTTTGTTGTCTAGTTTAACTATTTGCTTCAGAAATTTCTGCTTTCAGGATGATGATTACTTAATATTTAATCATAGCTTTCCAGGCAGAAACAGCAACAAGAAAAATTTATGCTGATTTCACTGTTTTTAAAGATGAGTGTTTTTTTAAACAAAACAGTAACCTTGCAGGAAAAGACGTGATTTTCTGGGGGTGATTTGGCATTTTTCATTTCAAAATTTAAAATAAAAAAAAGTTTAAATGCTTAAAATAAAAATCACATTGCCTGAAATTGTACCAAAAAAAATTTAGTTGAGGATTTTTTTTGAGTCATAGAGTAAATACTTATTTTGGGATTTCTGTTTCCCTGAAGAAAACCTGAAATTAAAATTAAATCAAAACTTGATTCATTTTGCATTAATTTTTGAGTGCAGCAGTTGAAAGCAAAGAGCCATTATTTGTACAGCCTGTGAAGGTTTATCAGCTTTAGGAGGCCTCTAAGTAGACTCTTGAAGCACTGCTTGCCTTGCTCTTCAATGTAACACAGAAAACTGGCCAATACGAATTTAATTGTTAAAAAAAAAAGACAACTTTCTTTTAAAAATGTTGTTAACACAATTTAGTCAGCCAAACTGGCAACCTGCACTCTTACTGTGATTTCTAGCAGCTCTGGGGCTTGAGTGACACAGTGTTCAACCAGATTAAACTATATTTATTGCTGGAAAGGTCTACTGTTTCAGTTTTCAACCCTGATCTTCCTTCTGCAATGATTTACAGTTAACTGATGAAAAGTGCTTTAGAAGAACCAAATATTAATAGCGGTGTCATATGTGCGGACAGATGCTTCTTTTGTATATTTAACCAATGATTAGTATATGGATCAGTAATAATAAGTATTTTTACAAGCAAAATCTTATACCAGTCCCAGCCAGCAGGAAAGCTGGTCCCAGATATAAAATGAAAAATTGCTTTTTGTTTCCCATGGGATGATGTAATATGAGTTAAGGACAGCAGCATGACAAGTTATATGCAAAATGATGTTATTATGTTAGCTGAGATTTTATAAAAACACCAACATAAGACATGTAGGTATGGGAAGTATCAGCACTCTTCTTTTTTTTTTTTTTTTCTTTTCCCCCGGCAAAACTACGAACAGTAGGAAATGGCACCTTGTGCAGGGAAATGAAAGGTACTGTTGATCGCAATCCCTAGTATTCCTCAGTATTCACAGTGCAAATAAATGAACAAGAGATGTCCCAGCAAAGATCTGTCTGGTTTCATTTTACCTACAAACAGAAAATCTGTTGTGTAAATGTGTGACATACTGTGTGAAAATGGTAGCTGGGCTAGGATTTGGCATAGCTGAAGAGGGAAAGACAGGAGTGAAAATTTTACATGACTCTCAACTTTTCTTCTTGTGTTTCAAGTACAAAACAGAGCTCCTCTTCATTTGTGCTTAATGGAAACTATGGTAGGTAACAGATGTTATGATGCCTGCAGAAAACAACAAATAATGACAACCAGCCAAGGAAATTGTTAGCCCTGAAATTAAGTAGGATACTGCAGTTTCTCATTTCCTACAACCTAGTTTCATTCAAATCACATCTAATAATTGGGGACAAGGAATATACTTCCAGACCACAACAGAAAAAGACACCAGGGTAAATAAAGGCCAAAATGAGGTGTGCAAATAAAACACCCTGTAACTTTATTTCATGATTAGGTGTACAGAAAAAAGTAATATTTTAGATAGCCAAATATAAGTAAGCAAATATATTACTTGGAAGAATGAATACTAATAAAGTTTGTATGTTATTTTCCTTAGGAAAATGAGGATCTCCAGCCAAAAAAAATATATTAAATCATATTCATCTTTGCTTTGACTAACATTAACAATCAAATGCAAGAAAATTATTAATGAATGTTGTAATGCTAGTCCAAATAAAAAAAAAAAGGCTAATGTTTATTATAAAATAGCATTATTGCTTCCTTCTTTCAGGTGGTAAAAATGATGATTGTGGTTGTGCTGACATTTGCCATCTGCTGGCTGCCTTACCACATTTACTTCATAGTTACTGGGATCTATCAACAATTAAATCGGTGGAAATACATTCAGCAAATCTATTTGGCCAGCTTCTGGCTTGCCATGAGCTCTACAATGTACAATCCCATTATCTACTGCTGCCTTAATAAGAGGTAAGAGTCCGTTATGGAAAAGTTAGTATGCATAACTTCAATGAGAATATAAATGGTTTAAATGGGATAAAAGGCAAAGAATTTTCACTTGAATAGTTTTAAGTTAGCGTAAAGAAAACAAAACCAAAAAACCCCCTTCCTTTAGGTTTGTACTTGGAATGAATCCCAGGAAACCAAATGTGCCCTTCCAGTAAATACTTTGGTCTACTTAAAGTTTCAGAGCAAAATTTAGAACTTGGAAACCTACCCTTCCCATTTCCATATGCAAAATTTAAAATCTATAGCAGTTTAATATTTTTTGGCTTGCAAAACATTAAAACAGAGAAGTAAAGACAGTCATTAGTGATATACAGTGCAATCCATACGCTCACTAACTAATTGTAGCCACAAATTTGTTTTTCATTGCTGGAAGGATATAATATAAAATGTGATTTACTATGTATTTTATACCTCCCCATTAGATTTCTACTGAGCTCTGAGGTCTGCAACAGGCTAATAAAACAAATATTTATATTCTCATTACTCAATACTAAATTACAGTACTGCTTAATAGCAACGCATTATGCTCTGCATTTCAAAGGCACTGCACTTGAGTTTGGTGAGATTTTATGGATATTTGGCAGTATGAGACTACTGGATTGCAGAATGAACTCATGATTTTCATTTCAGCTTATGGGACCAGGATCTAAAGAAACATCAGCCTGGCCATCCTATTTTTCAGTATTTCTTATAGAAATATATATATATTTCTTACTGGATAAAGACCACCAAGAACAATGAATTATTTCACAAACTCAGTCAGTATGAATCAGTATTGAGTAAGTAATCTTAAATACTATTTGAAACTCTTTTGAATAAGCAGCCAGTGTCAAGTTTAAGTGCTTGACAAGCTTTCTACCAATTTTGTTAAATATTTATAAAACCCCAGTAAAGATCATGCAATACCTGTCAAAAGGAGTCTAATTAAAAAAAGAAGTGATGAAATCCTGATGAATTTTTATTGCTGTAAAAACACTGGAATCTGGCTCCTTGATGAAGATAGCATATGACGCTTAACATTCATAGTCTTCTAAAATGTCAAGGTAATGCCTTATTTCATACAGCCTTTTGCCCCTTTTGATCACTTACAACTGTTTAAAGAAAAGGTAAAGTTTTAGTGCCAGAATGAAATCCTAACTCAAATGGCAAATTTCCCAATAATTTCAAGAGAAACCAGATTTCACTGGGTGTCCAGCATCTGCAAAATCAAAGGCAAGGAGGAAGCAGGCCTCTTATTTCGTCAATTACTACCATAAAACCTCTAAAATATTGCAATTTTCTTCAAAATCATTCTATGGCAGAGTTACAAAAGACATTATTCATAAAAAACCAGTATATCTGATGTGGTTTATGTTGACACTCATACCCTGCAAAATTAAATGTCTGGATTAAAGAATACAAGTCAACAAAAATTTCATAATTTTGAGACGCACTAAAGGTCACCTTGTTCAGAATTTAATGCAAGAATGAAATACAGGTGAAAGTTTTCTTATAATTAAGTTCCATAATGAAATCAAGAAGCTGGAATGTCTGTTTCTTTTTCATGCAGTAGGAAAATACAGCCTGTTGCTGGGAGTCAGATCAATTAATGCAGTATTGTTACCTCTGCTGGGTCTAGTATCAGACAGTTACACCGCCTATCCCCAGCCTCATCTTTCAGACTAATTAGGATACTACTTACATATCTAGATAAAGAGAGCATTATTTCAAGGTGAAGAAAAACCATGCCCTGAATGAGAAAGAGGACAGAAGGTGAGATGAAAAATAACAGAGTGTAAAAATGTTTTACAGCTTCCTTCACTGAATCCATTCCCATCGGCGGTTCTTTCAACATTTTTTCATAATGTGGACTGCATATAAACAGAGGAATGCTAAATAGCAAGCTACCTGCTCGTTTGTCACCATGTGACAGCTCTGTGGCAAACTTAAAAAACTGAGGAGGAAAGAAAGTTATTTCTGTGAGATCAGTCCCTTTCACTGAAAACTTAATCTAAATTCTCATGTGTAGTCATCACTGTGGTAGCTGAACCAAAAAGCTGAGACACAATAAAGAACACAGCTGATTGTTGAAACAAAAACAAGAGAAGCAAGACAAGTGAAAAAGCCTGATAAATTTTAGGTCTAGGTGAAAAGTGTTCTTTTTCAGGTTACATAAAAATATACAGCGACTTTTTTTTTTCTAATATATTTAACTTCTATTCTGGAAATGCACACACACAGAGTAACAATAGTCTTTATAGTAAATCTCTGCCTCTGAATTGAAATAAAGTAACACTGTATGAATATTGCAAGCTCTAATGTGCTAAACCTCAAAATTCCCATTTGTACATTGTTCACATTCAGTTTTCAACTTTCTAGGATCTTTTCTAATTATTACAAATGACTTTCTAAATATTTAATATGAACAATTATTACATCACTCCCATTTAAGCATCTCTATAGAGGGAAACATAGAAGGGATATTGGAATCTGGACACTTGGATGGTATTTTAGTAAAAAGAATGCTACAAAGTTTCTTGATGAGAGAAGTTGGAAATATAGGTGCAGATTTCATCATAGATCAAATAAAAATAATTTCTGGGAAGACAGTGCTATGAACACTAGTGTTTGCACAAGCAAAGGAAGAGAAACTGAGTATCAGGAAGCTACCAATGTTAAAATGCAGGGAAAGTATATAGAAAACCAGAAACGAGCTGTTACCACTATCTTTTTTACCCTACTCAGACTTCAGTCAAGCAAACTCTCACTGACTTCACCACAAACAGGATTAGGGTCAAGATAATTAGCGAAGTCAGTGTCCTGTCAGCATGGTATATGGTTTCAGTTGAAGGCCTGTGGCTGGCTCTTGCAAGCACAGGTTTTCACCAAGCATCTTTCCCCCCAGGTTCCGAGCTGGCTTCAAGCGAGCTTTCCGCTGGTGCCCCTTCATTGAGGTGTCCAGCTATGACGAGCTAGAGCTCAAGGCAGCCAGGTTTCATCCCACCCGGCAAAGTAGCCTATACGCTGTGTCCAAAATGGAGTCCAGCATGACAGTGGTGTTTGACACTAGTGATGGAGACAACACTCACGCCAGCCGTAAGAAAAAAGCAGCTCCGAGGGACACAAGCTTCAACGGCTGTTCACGGAGGAATTCCAAGACTGTCTCCACAGCCTCAAGTCTCATCAGTTCACTGCACACATCAGTAGAGGATTATTCCTAAGCATTTCATGGTGACAGCTGCTAGAAGGGCAGCCCTGGACAATGCTCTCCTACTTTGGGACTAGATATTCACACCACAGGAAAGCAACCGTAGTTCTACTGACGATACCTAGCTATAAATATTGTGAAACTTTTAGGCATCACTTACTTTTCTGCTTTGGAGAGAAAGAGGAACTTGTAGACATATGTGTGTATCAGTCCGAAAGCATAGTTGCACCTTATAAATGGTGATGTTTGTAGGGATTATCTAAAATAAGCCAACAGCATAGAAAACATTGTTTGAGCCGTATCTGACCTGTGGCATTTATGATTCACTTACTGAAACGTAACAGATTTCTTGAATTATTAAAGCTGAAATGTACAATGTTTGCTACTATGAGTGTATTAATTCTACAATAAAAAAAAATTACTTATGATCTGATTTTAAAAATTCTTTATAATGAAGACCTACTGAGACCCAAAGCTATTCAATTGTTTTACAATTTAGTCCTATTCCCAGGCAAACAGACAAAATGAAGTTCATGACAATAAAGTTCAGCTGTGTCTGCAACAGTACAATTTCACAAATACGTGAAAAACGTATTTTTAAAAAGGAGAAAATCTCCAAGGGACTAAGCTAAATTCTACTGGTTTCTATATCAGTGAACATTAGACTCCAGCAGAGTGTGTATTTCCAGGAGGATGTATTGCTTAGATGAACATCCTATAGCTTTGTATCTTAGTGCTAAGGGTAAGACCCTTAAATCCAGTGACCCTAACAGGAGCTTTGTGATTGACTTTAGAAAGGTCAAAGGATTTTAAACTGGAGAATCACAGCTAAGAAAAAAATCACTGTGGCAATGAACACGTCTCCGCAGAAGATACAGTAATATATTTTACTATGGAACACTTTCATCAGTAGAAAAAAACATCCAGGCTGTTTTCCATAGCTAGATACATGTAAAGATACTCCTCTGTCTGCATCTGAAAACGCATCAGGCATTATTACACAGACACTTTCCCACCCAATTCAGTCAAAATCCACTGATCATCACTGTTGCAAAGAAAGCTGAGCTTAATTCAAAAGGAACCAGAGGGCAGTCTTTGTTTTAGATAAGTGGCTGTATCAGTTGCAGGGATCAACTGGTTGTGTGAACATTTATTCTCAGACAGTTAAAACATCGGCAAAAGATTGTGAATGTTTTCCTGAGTTGTCAGACCAGCACAGGGGAGTGCATACCTGGCTCAATCCAACGCAGTACCAAAACTGAGCAATTAACAAAGAGAAGTTTGAAGAGAAAAAGGCTTGAGCTGGCTTTAGTCCACATTCCTTCCAAGCAACTGTGGATGCCCAGCATTGTTGCAGTGAGCATATCAAAAGAGACTAGTAATGGGAATGACGTTTGCATTGTGATTCATCTGTATCATTAATTGCGATATTCTGCTATGTGTAACTTGTATTTGTATTGTGATTTCAGTGCATTGGTGTATCACTCTGCTAAATCAAAATCCTAAAGTCAAATATCCTCAAATAAGTAAATCTGGTATTTAACATTAAACCCTCCACATGTGGAATACCTGAAGAACCTGGTCATAGAGTGTTGTACGCTGGTAAAAATATATCACAATTCCAGACTCACTCTTTTCCTGTCCAAGGCCTGATCTTAAATCCACTGAAGCAAAGAGTTCTGTTCATTAACAGCTTCCTTTTAAAGGCCAGTTCATCCTTTTCAATGGTCTGCATTTCTGAAAAAAACAGCTATACTCTCATTTTTCCTTAAAAAAAAAAAAAAAGTATAGTAATCCAGCAAGTGTGATGCATTGCCTATAAAAATATTTTTGTATTTTTTACCCTGAAATGCTCTCTTTTAAGAATTTAAAATCTTCACAGGTGTTTAACAACTCTGCTGAGAAGATTCAGGATAGCTGCACACACAAAAAAAGTGAACCCAAGCATATTAACCTAATGGTGATATATTACAAATGCATGCTGTAAAGTCCTCTGTCTGTTCATGTACAACTTTTGAGGAACATACATACAGAAAATGTATAGTTGTTAAATAAACTGTCTTTTCTAACTATGGCTATTACAAAATCAGTATTGATAAACATCAATATGTGAATGTGAGTTTGAAAAATATGATTGTAGTGAGATTAATTTATTGTTTTTAACTGCATAAATCTTTAAAAGCTGTATATAAAAATACAACATCACAAATGTACAAAACATCCTCATATAACTTTTGTGATGTTTGGTTGGCAAAACTGAGAAAGCAATGGTGACTTCCTCATACCTGTTTCTTTAATTAGTGAAACAATTTCACTTTACTAAATGTTTTAGGATATGACATTCTGGGCAAGTAATCCATTGATAATCTCCCTATATTTTGGTGGTGTAGGGCTGTCAAAAATACCCTCAGCATTCCTGTAGTTCTCCTCCGAAGTTACAGGACATTCCTGTACAAAAAATGAAGAAATGGACACAGACAGTGGGACCAAGTGCACCCTCAGCAAGTTTGCAGATGACACCAAGCTGAGTGGAGCAGTTGACACTCCCAAGGAACGAGACACCATCCAGAGGGACCTGGACAAGTTCTAGAAGTGGGTGCGTGTGAACCTCATGAGGTTCAACAAGGCCAAGTGCAAGGTCCTGCACGTGGATTGGGGCAACCCCTGGTACCAGTACAGGCTGGGGGATAAAGCAGCCCTGCCGAGAAGGACTTGGGGGTACTGGCAGATCAAAAGCTGGACACGAGCTGACAATGTGCACTTGCAACGCAGAAGGCCAACCGTATCCTGGGCTGCATCAAAAGCAGCATGGCCAGGAGGGCAAGGGAGGTGATTCTGCCCCTCTACTCTGCTCAGGTGAGACCTCACCTGGGGGGAGCCCTTAGCACAGAAAAGACATGGACCTGTTGGAGCAGGTCCAGAGGAGGGCCACACAAATGATCAGAGGGTCGGAACAACTCTCCTATGAGGACAGGCTGAGAGAGTTGGGGTTGTTCAGCCTGGAGAAGGCTCCAAGGAGACCTCATAGCAGTCTTCCAGTACTTAAAGGGGGCCTACAGGAAAGATGGGGACAAACATTTTTGCAGGGCTTGTTGCAATAGGACATGGGGTAATGGTTTTAAACTAAAAGAGGGAAGGTTTAGGCTAGATAGAAGGAAGAAATTTTTTACTCTGGGAGTGGTGAAAAACTGGAACAGATTACCCAGAGAGGGGGTAGATGTCCCCTACCTGCAAACATTCAAGGTCAGGTTGGACAGGGCTCGGAGCAACCTGATCTAGGTGAAGATGTCCCAGCTCATTGCAGGGGGGATGAAAAGACTTTATTGCTCCCTGAACTGCCATTTTGCAGTGAGGTTCCCTTGGCACAGGACACATTTAACATTCACATCTCCAGAGACAGTATGCTCAGCATCAGTTTACTCTGTCATTCCTTTAACATTGGCTAAACTTGTAAAAAAAATTTGAAAAAAAAGCCTGAGTGAAAAAAAGCTAAACATGACTACATTTAAGCACAGATCTTCACAACTCATTTAATGAATAGTGATTTATCATAAATTTGTCTCAAATCTTCCCTATAAAAGCATGATGTTGAGAGGAAAAAGGAACTCCAGGTAAGCTCAGGGTATTCATACAAGACGTGTTCAGTAGATTGCAGCCTGTAGCTATTTAGCAGGAACCCCTTGACAGCCTCCCTTCCAGTCCACCGAACTCTTATTCTCAGTGTTGGGAGACATTGGCAGAACTGCATGAAATGAGTTATTTGAAGCATGTTTACGTCTGGTAACTAAAGTTGCTTTTTTTTAACCTAGATAAAAACGTTCCAGTGTTTTGGATATGGATGTTTCTCCTTTAATACTGGTGAATTTCTTTCACAGCCATAAACTCCTATTCCACTGACATAAATTTCATAATCTTTCAGGATGTTTTCTCCAGGAACTACAGAGTTTACAGAAACACTTGTTCCTGTTGCATTTATTTCAAGACTTTTGAAGTTGTCCCTGCTTAGGTAGAAATTTAAATCTGCTGTACTACTTCCTCTAGTTCAAGGCGAGCTTTAAATTTAGAGTCCCAATTAATATGTGTTGTTTGTTAATGAATACCTCCACATACTGCTACAAAAGGTGCAGGAGATACTGCTTAGGATACACCACTGTTTACAAATGTTGTGCGAGTTCCTTGTCTTAAATAATGCATTCAGCTCAATCTAAGTCTTCCTGTTCATGAGCTGATTCAAGTGATCCTGTGTTAATAATTCAAAATGATTTGTTGAGTGCAGTCAAAGATAATTCTTTATCAGTCCAAGAGCAGTTGCTGTGGGTATTTAAATTCAGATTGTTTCACATGGATTCATATATCACATGGTATACTATTATTGGCTAATTGGATTGCGTCTCTGCAATCTATAAGACTGAAACGTGCATATTGGATTACAACTGGAATCAGATTACCCAAAGCAAATGGTTACATTTACAAATACCAAGCTTGCCTGTTATAAGTACTCTGTAATATAGCCTCTGAAATCACTATTTTCAAGTTTCCCAGCAGTAAGTTTTTCACTTCAATATTTGTGATGCAAACAAAAAGGGACACCAGCATCACTCTTAGAAATATGTGCACATCTGAATATGCAAAGTGAGCACACTCACTTCGAAAATTCATGTTGCCCAGACTGCTAGGATTTACATGCTTTAGATCATTAAAAAAACTAATAATTTAATCAACAGGCATTCACCAATGCTACAAATCTGTTAACACTTGAAATACTCAGCAGCTCTTCTATAAAATTGCCCACGAATTCATATGCAAATGAGAGTAACAACAGATCAAATCTGTAGATACTATACACACCAAAACTTCAGGCAAGATCCTTCTTGAATGCAAGGGGAAAATTCCCACAGAGAGTCTCCAGATTGCCAGAGGTTCTGCCAGATGAGGTCTGACAAGCCAAGGACAAGGAAAAGTTCCAGTGTCAAAGGACTTTACAAGAGCTGCCCAGCCAGCAACTCTTTCATGTCTGCAATACTGAAACCAACCTCTTGGACATCAACTGAAAAACTTAAGGCAGCCAGAAACACCTCAAAGATCAAAGGTACTGCTTCTTCTTGGCCTGAAGTCAGTAGGGCCTTACACTAGAGAAAGGAAGCTTTGTGTTCAGAAGTGTGTTTTAATATGTTCACAGTGTTCATTCATTTTCTTCGAGTCTGGAACATGAAAAACATTTAGGCAAGTGTATCACCAAGAAGTGACAGGCCAGATGAGGCTACCCACCTGGAGCAGTTCTCCAGGGGCTTGGTGACTTTAACAAGGCAGAAAGGAAGTGATCTTTTACTTGTCTCCCTATGCCCTGCACCCCAGCACCCTCAAGACTACTGATTGATGTCATTGCTGCCACCTAACCAGCTGATACGTATGGGGCAGCAGGACCAGTACTGTCAGAGGAAAGAGACAGCAAGCCAAACAGTTTGTTCCTGGGTCCAAAACTACTTTTCAGAGCTTGTTGGGCACGTAATCCCCTAAAACAAATAGGATGTAAAGACGCTTTGGAGCTAGCAGCAGATTAACTTAGGTACAAAAAATGTCACAGACATGTCAATGTAGAGGTCTGTGAGGGCTAAAATTTACCTTGAAATTACCAACCTACCTAATTACTGTGGGTAAACTTGTTCTTGCTGCCAAGGCTAGACTATTTCTAGTATCCAGAATCACACACACACACACCCCCCCCCATAGTATGTGTAGCTACCTCCAAATTACAAAGCAGTTATCATCCTAGTGTATACTAAGGAAAATATCAGTGTAACCATCTGCCATGCTCTCAAAAAATGTGAACTCCCTAGTACTGTCTTAGCAACATTTCTCTCACACAATGCCGTCTCCCAGGCTTCTCCTTAAGTGAAACACTTCCTCTTTCCCTGCATTCAGGTCATCCTGAGCCCAAGAAGGTTCATACAAAGAGAACCACAGCAGTCTGGTCTCCAGGTGAACAAGTGAAACTCTCAAACCCCCCTTTCTCAAGCACAGCTAAATACTTTCTCCTTGTCTGAACAATTTGAACAATCGGGGAAAGCCTTAGGTAGAGTTATATCTAATTATTGTGTACTTGTATCACATAAACCAAACATATTTCTCCTCACAGCAAACATTTATAAGCCTCCTTTTTGCCCCACCAGATCCCATGGGTACTCAAGAGTTTTCCCATATTAGCCTAAGATACCATATTAACCTGGCTCCCAATCCCTTCTTTCTGGTCTGCTCCAGAGGCAAAACACAGGAGGCAGCAAGGGGACTCTTCTTTGAGGTAGCCTCTATTTAGCATCAAATTTAGCACAGCTTTCTTTATGTCATTCTCTTACATATTGCAATCAGAGCACTCTGCCTTCTGCCAATATTGGCTGGCTTCAGGAGACTGTAGATGTTCCCTCATCACAAAAGAGATCAGCCCTCAAAATACTCTGGTGCCACTGGTCAAACATCCTCTTAGCACTTCCTCACAAGCACTGATCAGGCATCACAGAAAGATTGATTAAGCTTTCACCAAAGAAATTACAGGCCATCAGAGTCAGAGAATGTTAAGCATTTGAATTCTCAGTCTTTATGGCAGCTTATCAAACTGTGCCTAAAAATGGACAGCTGGTGGCAATACCCATGATCAGTTTGGCTATAGGCTGCAGCAGCATTTACAGTTGCATAACATTGGACAAGGAAGAGACCTAACTGATTTACACCCCGAAGAAGAAAGACTAGTATCCCATACCACGACTGCAAATACAAGTTCAAAACCAACCATTTGGGTAAATGGTTTTAACAGACATAGTTTGCAAGCTTAGTTTTGCAGCTTACTGATCTATTCTGCAATATCTTGGAGAATTGTGCTAGTACCTTCTACACCTTGTACAGAAATTATAAAAACATCATCAAACAGCTAAGGTATATATATTTGAAGTTTGACTCTGTCCCTGAAAGACTGAAATACAATAAAGTAGAAAACCACCATAATGTATTTTGTCTTTGGAAAACAATGTCTCTGTTACTCAGAGCAGCCAAATATGAGTTAAAATGCAATAATCTGGGATCAATAATTGCCTCTGCCAGTAGAAAAGGTTGACAGTAACACGTTTTCAATAGCATTTTAGTAAAGAGCATAAAAAACTAATCACAGAGTATTAAGTGAAGTGATTTCTTAGTTGAACTATATCTCACCATTGGAAAAACCTGTGGAAAAGAAAGCAGTTGAAAAGAGATTAATTTCCTGGGAAAAAAATCTCATTTGAACATGCCACAGAGCTAACAAAATCATTCCAGCTTCAGAGTCCAGATTTATCAGAGTTCGAAGTGAATTAGACTGATAAACAGTATTTGTCAGAGTTCTGCTAATATTTTTGCAAATCTGGAAAAATAACTGTCCTAGCTCTTATGAGTGGCTTTATTTGTTGTCTGAATGCTGAATTCACAAACCACAGAATGTTCTGAATTTTGGCACAAATTATTATGTTTGAAAGATCATACCAGAAGCACATTTCCATTGCCTTACCGTGCAACAAACCACCCGTGATGAACATCAAACACTGAACTGTTGAATCCACTTAACAACAACAGTCTGGAAGTATATTACCATACAGGAAGCATTTATAAATAAATGCTTTTTTGAAATAAAATAGCATGAACAACTGAAGAAAACAGAAAATTATTACCAAACAAATCTAACAGCCTAGAAAAAGCTTCTCATGTATTTCTGTTATTTATCTTTGAAGGTATTTCCTTTTCAAACAGTCTAAGTACCAATGCCCTGTATTCCCAAGTATCAAGCTGACTGATTAGGAAATTATCTTTAACTAAGGCTCTGTAGCAAGGCTGTCTGCCCTGCTAGGCTAACATGATTAACTTATACGAGTTTCTGTAGAGAGCAGCACGCAAGGAAGAGATGTGGCTAACTTTACACCTGGCCAGCTCCCACTCCCGGATGGTATTAGGTCACCCAATACTACAGTGGGATCAACTGGAACTCTGCTTGTTACAGCTCTATATAAGGCATAAGCTCACATGTCAGCTCAGGAGGATTTAACCAATTTGCTATATAACCTGACTATACGTGCTCAGTTATTTATTGTTTTCCTTTTAAAATCTTGGTATAAATTGATTCCAAACATGAAGAGCATTAGAGTATCTATCAACCTAGAGGGTTATTAGAGGCTATATAGGAGGCAGTGGAAATACCAAAATAAGTTACAATTTACTCACTTTCTAAGGATATGCCGATAGACACGAATAGAAAGTTTGAGCTGGGAATAACAATACAATGAAAGCCAGCAAATGAAAAGGCAGTTATGGTCCACAATATAAATTATTCTTAAACTATTACACTGACATTTAACATTTATATTTCAGAACCCTTTGGCTCTGCCTGTTCCAAAGGAGATGGCAAAACTCCTCACACACCCTACCCACCTCCCATCTTCCTGCCGTAACAAGATCTTGGGGCAACGTTTCCTTGTTTCAACTCAAAAGAAGCCTGACCCTAAAGCCATGAGGGAGCTATGACGCCACCTGACAGGTTTCCCAACATGACTGTTCCTCTGCAAGCTCTGACACAGAGAGCTCTACAACTTTTCTCAGTGCAGACCTAGAGACCTGAATAAGGCAGGAGCAACAGGTCCTAGTTCTAATCACTTTCTACCAAGCAATTCCATTTGTCTTACCTGCCACTGTGACATACCAAGGTGGGTGTTACACAGAAATTCTTTGAAATATAACAAATAATGCATGCATACACACACAAGTTCCAGGGAAGGAGAAAGACCTTGAATGAAATCTATGAGTTTCATCCATGGAAAAGAACTATTCAATTTCCCAAGTGAAAACCCATGGTGGTTCTGAAGTCCATTCCCAGAGCTCACTAGATAATAAACACCCAACAGACGTTCAGAAATGAGATGCTGGGACAACCAAATAGTTGGATGCTAATAATCACCTCCCACTTTGCCAATGGCAGACGAATATTTCTACAGAAACCCATTCTCAAAGTGTGCTAATCATATCATTTTGATGTACAGCTTTGAAGGGATCTAGATCACCATTTTCCTAATCAATGTAATATGATCTTCATCCCAAAATGCAAGTTCCTGTTCTACTGAATAAATTTGGCTTGGGGACCAATAATTGCAGAAGGGCCTTAATTCTTTCGAGGCCTCTAAGGAGGCGATAAAGGAGCTTGCAGGTCATATACTAAAATACTCAGGAACCCTTGGCTTCAGGGGTAATTGAAAACAGAAACACAATTAAATTCCTCTTACACAGGCCACCATGTGTTTCTGGATGTATTAGAACAGGCCTTAATGTTTTAATTGAAAAAGGACTGTTAACATTACTTCTGCCTTGCCAATGACTGACAGAGCTATTAGGAATTAAGGTGAAACACTAAATTAACTTTGCTGAGGAGGCAGAGTACATATCAGGGCTGTTAACTCTGCCAGGCCCACGGCTCCTGCCTGAAGGTGAGGGTAGAGAAAAATGGAATAGATCGGAATAAGAATCTTTTGTCTGTCAGCCGTGAATTTGAAATTTTGGAAAACATTGCCTCTGGAGAGATGTACACTGGTGTTGGGGAACACCAAAGGCAGCAATTCTAACACACCGCTCAGGCCACAGAACGAGGAGCTGGCAGACTGACATGCTGCAGAGTGCTAAATCATGAGGTGAGGAGCCAGATTCTGCACCACGGCTGAACCTCAGCTGGAGCTTCTTGTGTCTCCCTGGCAGAGACCCAGCAATCACAGTAGTATAGCCAGTGCTCTCAGCTGTAGTAGCGCTACCAATTCTCTATCCATTCTCCCAGTTTATACAATGCCTTTTCTCTTTTTTTTAATGCAATATAGATTCTCCCCAAAGTAACAGGAAACTTCATCTGCTATCTCTTCATGGAGGATATTTAATCAGACTGAAGAGGAAGACGCAGAATTTTGTTACCTATGTTGGGCTCAGCTCTTATGAGCCAGCAAATCCCCAAACAAGCAACATAACTACCCTGAGAGCAGCTGACACTTGTAACAGCTGAGCAACACTGGATGCTTTTAAAAACCCAGGACTGTGCACACAAAATAAATTAGCATATGTAATTAACTTGTTATCACAAGCTATTGATGTACAGGGTCAGGCTTTACCATGATATGAATAATCAAAAGTGTACTTTGCAAGAGCCTGCAGATCAATATCTGGCTCCCCGCCTGGTGTTGGGGACAGGACTTTGGGTTTTTCACTCACAGGCCAGTTTACACGACACCAGGCCTGCTGGCAAATTATGTGGTACACCTATCTCAAAGGTGGAAAAGGTTCTTGGTGCAGGAGTGTGGAGGGCTCCTTGAAAGGGCTTTAAACTAGATTTGAAGGGGAAGGGGATGAAACCAAGCTCTTTAGAGATCAGACTGGGAGTGGCATGCCAATGTCTGTGGCATGGGATGCTAGTGTCATCCCTCACTCTGCTGACTCAGCGAAGGTAGGTGACAGGAGATTCATGTAGCAGCAGAGATGTGAGGGTCGTTGATGGGTTAGAAATTTTGTCTGTGCCTGGGATTGGTCAGGTAGGAATTAGAGCTTCTCCCAGTAAAAATGTGGCAGGACCAATAGCCAAACTGAAATGCTTCTACACTAATGCACACAGCATGGGCAACAAACAGGAGGAGCTGGAAGCCACTGTCCAGCAGGAAAACTAGGATGTAGTCACTATCACAGAAATGTGGTGGGATGACTCACATGACTGGAGTGCTGCAATGGATGGCTATAAAGCCTTCAGAAGGGATCGGCAAGAAAGGAGAGGTGGTGGGGTAGCCCTGTACATTAGGGAGTGGTATGAACGTCTAGAACTAAATGATGGTGACAATAGGGTTGAGTGTCTATGGGTTAGAATCAGGGGCAAGGCCAACAAGGCAGATATCATGGCAGGAGTCTGTTACAGACCACCCAACCAGGATGAAGAGCCAAAAAAAATATCCTATAAGCAGATGGGAGAAGTCTCACAATCGCCCTTGTCTTCATGGGGGATTTCAGCCTACCAGATGTCTGCTGGCAATACAATACAGCAGAGAGGGAACAGTCTAGGAGGTTCCTAGAGCGTGTGAAAGATAACTTCCTGACACAGCTGACTAGGATAGGTGCTCTGCTGGACCTGTTGTTTGTGAACAGAGAACTTGTGGGGGATGTAACAGTTAGAGTCCATCTTGGGCATAGTGGTTATGAAATGATAGTTTTCAATTCTTGGAGAAGCAAGGAGTCAGCAGAACTGCCACCTTGGACTTCTGGAAGGTGGACTTTGGTCTTTTCAGGAGCCTGGTTGACGGAGTCCCTTGAGATGCAGTCCTGAAAGGCAAAGGAGTCCAGGAAGGCCGGATGTTTTTCAAGAAGGAAGTCTTAAAGGCACAGGAGCAGGCTGTCCCCACGTGCCAAAAAACAAGCTGTCAAGGAAAAAGACCAGCCTGGCCAAACAGAGAGCTATGGTTGCAACTCAGGGAAAAAAGGAAAATTTATGGCCTTTGGAAGAAGGGGAAGGCCACTCAGGAGGACTANGGAGTCCCTTGAGATGCAGTCCTGAAAGGCAAAGGAGT
>VZSF01009556.1:1939-16316 GCA_013398295.1 Chionis minor
CCCCCCATCCACGGGGGTCGCGGTGCACCGGGGATGGGGGAGCGCCCCCCCCGCCCCCCCCATGGCGGTCGTGGTGCAGCATCGGGGAAGGTGAATTAGGGGTGATGGGGGGTGACAGCTGTGACCCCAGTGTGTGTGTCCACCCCCCCGCCTTTCCCCCAGGGGAACTGACACGGGCATGAGGTTGGGGGTGGCATCCACCCCCCACCCCAAAACTGCCTAGACCTCCAAACAGGCTCCGGGACACTCAACCCACCACGGCGGGAGCGCGGCCCGATCCCGACTCCGGACCCTGTGGAGTGTTCCCACGATGGCCCCCTCCGTGCGCTCCGACGCCCCGCGCACCCCCTGCACCGGGTGCGGGAACGGGGACAACACTGTCCCCCCCCGGGTGGGGAATGTGGTGGTCACCCCTGTGCCACCCCACCGTCCCCCCGCGGGCTCTGCCCACACCCAAGTTCGGAGACACCAGTGAAACGAGCGGGGTGGGGCTCAGCCCACTCGCAAGCGGAGCAAGTTGCCGATCCTTTACCGGCCATTACAAGCCGTGCCGGCTGGCTCCGCGTGCCAGACAGGCTCGGCAGGCTCGGACAGGCAGGACCCCGACCTTTCCCGGGCAGAAGGGAGGCTTCGGCCAGGAATTTGGTCCTGGCAGTGCCAGCCATGAGCTAGCACCCCTGCAGAAGGAGATGCGGGCCGTGGCGGGGGGCATCCAGCGGTCCCCAAGCAAGCTGCCACTCCACCACACACCCACCCAAGCCCCTTCCCGGCTCACCCTCGCCTCCTCTTCCCCTCCATCCTCCTCCTCTTCCTCCAACAGGCCCCACTGCCCACCACACCAGTGCCCGCCGGCGGAGCCAGTGCTGCCCGCCGCCTCCCCCAGCACTCCTCCTCGGCAACGCCAGCGCTTTCTCCCCCCTCCGTCTCCCTATTCCCGTTCTATTTTAAATTTTTATTGCATTCTTTTTAAAGAATACAGAGGAACAAATGCCCTTATCAGCAATTCTCACAAGGTATAAAGAGCCGCTTTTATCTCCCTGCCTTTACTAATCTAGAGTGAGCCAATGCCTGTTAATTTTTTAATTTTCCTAGTGAATGCATTCGTGGCTTTGTCAGCATCCATCCGCACACGCACGCTCTCCTCCACGTCACAGCCCGGCGACCCCGGCACGGGATTGCCGCCGTGCCGGCAGAGCGGTGGCAAGCACGCCTCATGGTTTTGCAACCACGAAGGAGTTTCGTGTGCCGGGAAGTCCTGTGTGTCACACGAGGCTCACTGGGACACCCTGGGACGTGCCACCGGCCGGGAAGCCTCAAGACATGGTGGTATCCCCGGGGAGGCAAGCCCCGCTGTGCCTGGCCATGGGGCGGGAAGCGAGCGCTGCGGGGATGCTGCCAGAGCGGGTTCCCATCCTCGGCACCGGGATGGATTCCTGCACCAAGCTGGCCAGCCGTCACCGTCACCCGCTGAGGCTGAGGTCCCTGCGGGGGCACAGGGGGGGTTCACCCCCGTGCCCCCCCAGGGAAGGGAGGGCGGGCGCAGGCTGCCCGCATACCGGGGCTGGGAGCACCGGCAGCCAGCCGCGGTGCGCAGATGAGATGTGGCAGGCGTGTAACAAGCCATTAGTCACTGTCACCTTTGCCCGGCAGCCACTGGCAGGGTAATAAATCCCGAGCTGACTCCGGCAGGCCCGTTCCAGGCCACGGCTCCCAGCTTGCCTCCGCGCTGCTGCCGGCTGGGCTGTGAGCAGCTTGCAGATGTATCCTGGCCCCCCCCCCGAAACACCCCCAGGGGACACCAGCGCCTTGCAGGGTCCCAAACCAGGGCCAAAACCCCATGGGGATGATTGACAGCCAACGCAGGCCACGGTGTCCTCGGGAAGTGCCCTTCCTCAGGGACATGGAGGGGGGGGTCACAACACATCCCCCCTTCCCAAGCAGCCCCCTCGTCCCACAGAGTGAGCGCTGCCTTCCCCGGCTCCCTGCCTGCCCCATATCCCTGCCTGCCCCATATCCCTGCCTGCCCCACATCCCTGCCTGCCCCGTCTCCCTGCCCGCTGCACCTTGCGGTTCCCGGCTCTCCCCAGCTCAGCGCCAGGAACCGGCATCGGCGGTTGCTGCCAGATCAAAGCCACCTGGCGTGGCATGGCACGGCACAGCGGGGCACGGCGCGCCCGCCGGGAAGGGCTGGCAAACAAGCCGGTCCAGGGAGGCGGCAGGTGGGAAGCACGCGTGATACCTCTCCCAAAAATGCTGCCGCTCCTGACGGACGGGGTGGCCGAGTCCCGGGAGCCGCGGCCCAGCCCAGCCCCGGGGGCCCCCCAAGCTCCCCGGCGCAGCCAGCCCAACGCCGCGGCTCTCCCCGGCGCCCCATGGCCTGACTCACGGCCCCAGGGACGGCGGGCAGGGACTGACGTGCCGTTGGGGTCACCTTCCTGGCAGGGCTGTGGGTTTCGGAGCCCCAATCCCAAACAGCTGGGCACAAGCCTTTGCCAGGAGACCCGAGCCGCGGCGGCACGGCGGTACACCCCACGGCGGGACAAGAGGACAGGCCTTGGGGACAGCATCCCCGCGCCCCCCTGGCATCACCTACTTGTGGCTCCAGTGTCTGCGCCCTCCGCATCCAAAGCCGTCCGCTGGCCGATGTCCGGGGCAGCGCTGCCGCCCGTCCCCGGGCTCTCCCCAGCGCTGGCCACCCGGTGCCGGGGCTCGCTGGCCACAGGCTTGGTGGCGGTTGACTCGAGGGACGAAGAGGACGCCTGGAAGAGAAGCAGGACAGAGACTCAGTGCCTTTCCCTACCCCGGAGCGCTGCCAGCACGGGTGGGGGGCACGGGGGGGGCCAGGGTGCGCAGACACAGGATGCTTTGTTTTCCTGCCCGCCGGTGCACGTGGCCGGCGCGGGGAGCTGCACGCCGCTCGCCAGCCAGCCCGCGCCGCGGGGCTACAGCTGGATCCGGCCGATGGCTCCCAGTGCGGCCAGACAAGAAAGGCTGGAGGGGGGGGAGAGGACATGAATCAAAGCGGCGTCCCCTTGCTCGCCAGCGGCAGCTGGCCGGTTCGGCAGCTCCCGATTACTCAACCGGGCAGTGTTTACTCGAGATCAACAACCCCCCCCTCAACGCCTTCCCTGCCGGGCAGGTGAGGCAAACATGCCGCAGGGATGGCAACGGCGTTGCCGCTGCTTCTTGCTGGGTTTGGGGACGGTCCCCCTCCCCAACCCTCGGCATCGCCGGGTGCTGCTGTGGCCCCCGTGTCTGTTGTAGCTGTCACCCTCCCGCGTCAGGCGCGCCCAGGCACACAGCTTGGGCTGTCACCGCTTCTGTTTATCTTTAATAAAGCGACAGCCAGCAACACTGCGCGCATCCCGGCACCGCAACGCCGCTCCGGGACAGACGCACGGACAAGCCGGCACGCAGCCCAAGCAGGTCCCCAGGATGCTGCACCCACGCGGGTCACAGCGGGATGAGGGCAACCTCCCCTCCCGCATAGAGGACACCCATAGGGGACACCCCGCTCCCGACACGGCGACGTCAGGGTTGTAGCACAGCGAGGATTTTACGTTCATCCCGTTTTTCTCAGGATTAGTCCGATGAACGTGGAGAGTTGAAGCGAGATGGATGGTAGGCGAATGTTTTGCTGGGAAGCTCTTAGACTCAATGAGCCACGCACGCGAGCGGACATATAAATTTACCGTTCGCTTCCTGGAAAGGTTTAATTTATGGAATCCATATGGCAGTGCCGCACAACTGCGAGCGCTCGGCACATCCCACAAGGCCTCGGGTGCCACCACGCACTGGCTCCACCTGGCGGGGTGCCACCGGCTTGCCCAGACAACGGTGGGATGCTCTTCTCTTTCCCAGATGATTAACAGAAGGTGACTTTCACAGCGGGCAGGGGACAAGCCGGGGGACCAGACCCCATCCCTGAAAGCTTGGCGCAGGATCCCTGAAGGCGGCAGGGACATCTCCCCGGGGGTCCCAGGGCGGGATGCTGTGCCACCGCTCCTCCTCCCGGGGCGACACCACCGGCAGCAGCAGGTGGCAATCCCCTACCTGTGGGCACGGGAAAGGGCTGGGGCGCACTTTGATACCCGGAGCAACTAATCATTAATTAGCATTAATCATCTCCCATCATGCGTCACAGCAGCATTGGGCAAGATGCAGTCAGGGAGCGGCGAGTCGGCCCGGGGTCGCGACAGGGAAGGAGGATGTCAGCGGCGGTTGCCGCTCCAAGCCTGGCACCCTCCTGCTCCCCAGGGAGCACCGGCAGCCCCCCCAGACCCCAACCCACCCAACCAGTCCCATGGCAGTGGCAGCCCCCAACCCTTCTGTTTTTCTGCCGGGGGATGCCAAGATGCAAAAGCACCAGAGATGGATCCTACTTGCCCAAGGGACAGCCAGGATCCATCTCCCCTCACCGTCTGTGCCCCCTGGGACCCCCCAGGCAGCAGCCGGAGCCAGCGTGGAGCACCGGCCGCCTCCTCGCTTTAACTTCACCCCGCGCTATCTGTCAGCAAATCATCCCCGGTTACACAGATAAGGAATAATTGATGCAAAGGAGCCATCTGTTTGCGAACACTGAATATCTGCTCAATTAGGAGGGATCTGTCCACCCAGATAAAGCATCTCGGCAGCCCCTTGGAGGAGGGGGTGGGGGCCTTCCTCCCTGACCACGTCCTCAAAGACTCACCCCCAATTAGAGGCGAGCAGGTTGATTTGGGTGCTAATTTGCTAAGCAACACCCCCAGGTGCTCCAGCAGAGGCTGGGAGGGAAGGGTGTTCTGCCACCGAGCACCGGAAGTCAAAGGGAGGGCTGGAAGCCCCCCCCCACAACATCCCACCGTGGTGATGCTCAGCCCATCCCAATGTGGAGCCAGTGAGATGCACGTCCCCATGGGTGGAGAGAGGGGACTGGCCAGCTGCACCTGCCGAACTGTGCTGAGCTGAGGCCGGCCCACTCATTGCATGAGTGGCTGTCTGCAGAAACACCCTGAGGAAGCGTGCACGTGGACAGAGGGATTTGGGGATGAGCCTGCAACAGCTCACAGCACACAGCGGCTGCGCACGGCCCCTGCAGGGGCCAGGGCCACGGGGCACAGCCCCTGGGCAGCGTCCAGGTCTGGGGCAGGTGTGTGCCGAGGTGACATCAACGTGACATCATTATGTGATGGGGAAAAAAAAAAAATACTGAGCTGGCAGGCAGGCAAGGGCCACACATCCCAAGCAATCGCTGCCCATGGAAGATGGGCAGGGATGGCAGGGCAGCTCTGCAGGGGACAAAACTCCAACCGCAGCTGGCACATACTGTCCCACGGCACAGCGCTCCCTCGAACCCCACTGCGTGGCGTCTGCCTTCATGCCCCCCAGCAGGACCTCGCTATGAAGGACACAGAGAGCTCGAGCCGGGCCAAAACACAGCCAGTGGCCTCGAGGGACAGGCAGGAAAAGGAACTGCCAGACCCGGTGACACCCGTGCCTGCCACCACTGGCGCGGCAGCACCACGGTGCCCCACCTGCCCTCGGCTCAGTGTCCAGGGCAGGCAGCTTCGCAGCTGGGGGACACGATGGCAGCAAGGGCCATCCTTGGGTGTCCCCGCATCTGTCCCTCACTTCCAAGGGCACATTCCTTCTGCTCCTGTCATGAGCATAAATACCTGCCACAGCACCAGCTCACCCCCCGGCCCCGGCTTTGGGATGGCGGTGATGAAGCGGGAAAGCAAAGGGCCACAGCGGCTCTCCAGCGAGGGATCCGGCATGCGGGTAGCCACGCCGGCGTGTTTCCCGTGCCTTCGGGACACCAGAAAACGCAGCTTCCCCATTCCACCTCCCCTGCGCCTCACCGGCTGCCGGCAGCATGGCACCCACGCAGCCCCAACCTCCACCCTCCCAGGTGGCAGCACCCCGGAAAGCCCCCGCGCTCCCGGCAGCCAGGGCACCGGGGGTGGATGCGGTCGCGGAGCTTCGCCTCTTGGCTGGCATCGCCCCGGCGTGGCATCGGGCACGGAGCCTGGCGAGCACCGGCGCAGCTGCACCGGCGATGGTTTTTGGCACAGCCTGCATGCAAGCTCCCAGGAGCGAGCGAGGACCAAGGTGGGGAGGATGCTCAGCACAGAGGGGCCACATCCTGCACATCCCGAGGGATCCAGGAGGAGGAGCCTCGGCAGCACAGCCCAGCACCCAACCGCAAGGCTGTGGGGGGGGATGAACCCCTGCCACCCCCTCGTCCCCTCACCTCCCCAAGGGACTGTGAGGAGGCACTCGGAATAAAAGGCCTTCACCCTCCTCCTCCTCCTCCTCCTGCTGGCCTGAAACCAGAGGGTTTTCCCCCAAAAGCAGGCTGGGCCCCGGTGCAGCAGGGGTCCCCACCGGTGGCACGGCACGGCTCGGCACCCGGTGGGTCCCTGCCACCCCGGTGGGTGCCCACAGGAGGGGCGGTGGCCGGATCCGCGCATCCCCGCAGCCCTGTTTAAAGTTTCTCAGCAGTGTTTGCTGGCGGAAAGTTGGAACCTGCAATTACAGCTGTGCTAACCCCTCATTAAAAAGGGGAAGGGGGGGGGGGGGCGGGGAAAAATAGGAAAGAAACAAAAGGCTCGAGAGAGAGAAACACACGGTGCCGTTAACCCTTCCCAAGCCGGGGATGTGCCCAACCCAGGGCGGGGGGGGCCCCCCTCGGCTAATTCTCACGGCTGCGGGGACGCGTTGCAGCGGTGGCGGGGAGCCGGCGGTGACACCGCGTGCCCAGGGCCAGCCCATCTCCGCAGCCCACCCGGATTCCCCGCTCCGGGTCGGGGCGCGGCGGCGAAGCCGTGGACGCGGCGGCGTGGCACAGCCCGCGTGGGCACGTTTTGTCACCGGCGAGGCTGCGGTTCCCGCTCGCTCGCCGGCGGCGACGCCGTGACGCCTGCCACCGCGGCCCACGCAGCGTGTTCGCGCTCATCTCGCCACTGCCCCCAGACAGCCCGAGGTGCCGGTGCCGGCACCGTGCGGGGGCCGGTGTGCTGCCCGCGAGCCCAGGCGGGGACCGGCAGCGATGGAGGGGGCTGGAGACTGTGGTCAGGCTGGACGCCACACGGAGAGATGACACCACATGGGGAGACGCCGCTGGAAACGCCGCCGGCAGCGGGGAGGGATGCGCCAGCAGCTCCCCCCATGCCCGAGCAGGGTGACCCAGGGGCCAGGCTGGGCCACCAGCCCGGGGAACGCGCTCGCCCCTGTGTCCCGTGTCACCGCGGTCCCCCCCTTGCACCGCATCGGCGAAGCAGGTCTGCAACCACCCACCCCCGGCATGGCGGAGGAAGCGCCTGGCGGAAGCGGGTGCAGCACCGCCCCGCTCACTGCTGCTTTTTGGGGTGGAGCGCGGTGGCGGCCCCCCAGGGGCCCGTCCCCAGCAAGGACCTGACCCTGCACCCACCGCATCCCCCCTGCCTCGTGCCCCCATCCCCAGGGAGCAGGGGGTCCCCCTGTCACCCTCCCACCGTCTGTCGTCATGTGTCGTTCCCCCCCCCCCGGCACCACCACCNCCCCCCCCGGCAACACCATCTCACCCGCCGCGGCCGCAGCGGCTCTGACAGCCAGCTAACGAGCTGCAGGCAGCAATTTGGGTTATATATAGCCCCAAAGTGACTGCATCTAATTGCTCCAGCCCGCACTGGCACCACCGCGGGGTCCGGGTGCTGGGTGTAGAGGGACGGGGCGGGTGACACGCGCTCAGTCATGCGTGTCCTCCCCCAGCCCATCACCCCGTGTGACCCCCCGGGCCCCCCGAGGCTGGTGGGGTGCAAGCATCGCCCCATCCCACGCCGGCCCCAGCAAGCAGGGCTGTTCTCACCGGCTTTGTGCCGGGCCATAAGCGGCTTTGGCTAAAGCTGCCGTCCCAGCCCGTCCCAGCCAGGGGCCCTAAGGAGCTTTTGTCCCCTCTCATTAAGGGGTTTTCGGCCGTGGGGCCGCGGGGTGCAGCACCCGGCACCCCCTTGCCGCAGCCCGCAGGGCTCCGGCCAGCTGCTCCGGCAGCCCCAGGAGGGAGGGATGGAGGGACGGAGGGAGGGAGGGAGGTGGTCCCGCCGCCGGCCCCCCGGCCCTTTGTGGCAGCCCCCGTCCCCTCGCAGCAGCTGCCAGGCGAGGCGGCGGGCGCGCAGATGCGGCCGGGAGGTTGGGGCGAGGAGAGGGGGGGTGACGGTGGGGGTGTCCCCCCACGGCGGCTCCCCACGCCGGCGGGGCGAGAGGCGGCCCCTGCACGCAGCCGCCGGCGGGGAGGGGAGCCGGAGCCGAAATTGTTTGCCAGCTTCCTCGAGACGGCACAATGGAGGGCGCGCAGGCGGATCCGGGGTCAGGGGTGAGAGCAGCAATAAGTGGTTTATGCCTTTTGTGAAGAGGCTGAACTGACAGCTCGCTGGATTAACAAAGACGTCCTCTGTTCCCGGGCAGGTCATGTGGAAAGCGCTGCGCCGACCCCTGTCACTTCTTTTTTTTGCAAGAACAGACATTTGTTCGCCAGCGAGCAGGGAGGTGATGGAGGGGGAGGTGGGGGGCGCGCAGCCGCTCGCTCCCGGCTTTCCTCCAGCCCTCTGGGGCTCCGGGCGCAGGGATCGACGGCTGCTGGCTGCTTCGGCAGCCCTGGCCGCACCGCGGCCCATCCCGCGCCTCAGTTTCCCCAGGCTGTGGGATGAGCCACGGCTGGTGGCGATGCACGAGGTGCCGGGGGACACTGGCACCTCCACCCTGCTACCCAGGCAGTGCTGGGTCCGATGCCACCCCGCTTCCACACCGAGAGCCCCCCATGCTTGTTACCCTGTCGCCCCACGGCCAGGCTGGATGGGCCCTACACCCTGCTCCATGCCAGAGCAGCCCCCATCCCACCATGGGGACACGCAGCCCTTGCTTAGTCCCTGCCAGGGTGGGAAATGTTCCCTTCACCCTCTTTCAAGGAAGGGAAACTGAGGCACGGAAGGATGTGAGCAACCCACCCACAGATGGACAGCAGGGCTGGCCACAGCACCTCCGCTCCTGGCACTGAAAGGGGAGCTGGCCCTGTGCGGGACAACCGGCCCTCTCGAACCCACAGAGATTTCCCCAAGGCTGCGGAGCACAGTGCTCACAGCATCATCATTAGGCTCCAGAGTAAACAGCTGAAATAGCGCCATTCCACACTGAGACAAACTGGCCAGACAACTGACCCCCCCGGCCTTGGCTGTCCCTGCGGCTCCCATCTCCCTCTGCCACCAGGCCACAGACCCAGCTCTGTGCCACCGCTGCCCGTGTCCCCCTGGGACTACGCGGCCCCAGGCCAGGAGGGGAGGAACGCAGCTGGCTGCAGAGCAGCGCCCGCCACCCAAATCCTGCAGAGACCCCCCACGGGACGTGCTGCCGCTCAGCCCCGGGGCCCTGCTCCAATCCCCGTGCTCCCCATCCCCATCTCAGGGACAACACGACCCTCCAAGCCAGCACGGCACCCAGTTCACCCACCTCCGGCTCCGGAGCTGCCAGGCAGTCTGCGGCCACTGTCCCCTCCTCGCCACCCTAAATACCTGCCGCAAGGAGAGGCAGCCGCCCCGAGGGGCTTTTCACTCTGGAAAATCCCACCCGCCCCGCTGCGGCTCAGGTTTTTGGGGCATTCCCACATGTGCCAATCTCCGTGGCACGCGTGGGGGTAAACTGAGGCAGGTAGGAGCAGGCGGGTTTGGTGCAAGGCTGGGGAGCAGAGGGACGGCAGCATGCCAAGGGACCTGGCTGGGGGGACTCCATCCCACTCAAGATGGGGGCACACCATGACCGCAGCACCCGTGGTGAAAGCCTTTGCCGGCCTCGGTGCGGGTCCCGGTGAGGGCCACACGCCGGCCGGGCAATCAGCTTGCGACACAGCGGCATTAAAGCCTCAATCCCCGCCGTGTCCCCCTTCTTCATCCAGCCGGGCAGCTTAGCGCGCCGGTTCTCAGCTCCCGCCTGCCATCTAAAGACAGACTTACCGCCAGGTCCGGCGCTTCGTTAAGCCGTAGATTAAACGCGCGCCATCTGCAAGGGGAAACTTTAATGCAGGATAATACCTGCAGCACGCACTCCGCCCTGTCACCGCGCGCCCCGGGCATGCCAGGCGGGTGGGCACGAAGCCCCTTGGTGGCACGATGTGCCCTGGCGGTGCCGTGCCCCTCAGCAGGGATTTCACAGGCTTTGCACACGCGAGTAGTAGCCAGGCTGGATGTCCCCTGTCCTCCCTGCTGTCCTCTCCTGGCACAGCCCCGCAAGGACCCACGTCTGGCGGGGGTGGGAGCTGCAGTCCCACCTAGCACCCTCCCCGCAGGCCGCTGTGTCCCCTTAGAGCTGCCACTGCCAGACAGGGGACACCCAGGCGCTCGGGGTGGTCCAGCCATCACCCCACCTGATTAATTACTTCAAGCAATTATGAGTCTTCCTCAGGCCAGCAGATCATACCCTGCCGCCGGGAGCTGTCTTCCCCCACAGCCCTCTCCCCACCAGGGGACAACACAGGGGACACCTGTGTCCCCATCAGGGGACATTCTGCCCTGTCCACAGTTTTAGGAGTAAATCCCACCACTGCGACCCCACAAAGGTGGCCCAGATGCCCTCTGTCCCCTCCCCAGCTCAGCAAAGCCCCCAGAGATGCCCAGGCCAGCAGCATCACAGAGGAGATACGGGGTCACCCAGGCTGTCCCTAGCGATGGGGGGGACAGAGCCAGGCTGAGTGTCACACCGAGGTGGGAGGGACGCCGGGTACCACTCGGTAGGGCAGAGGGATGCTGGCGGGGGACAGCGCACCCCAAAGGCAGGTGGGGGAGGACGGGGTAGCTGCCTGCCGACTCAGCGACCCGATGAATTACTCCGGATTACAGGTCCCTGCTCAGGTCAGCGGGGAAAGGAGCCAAGGAGCCTTTCTGCCTCCCGGCCCGCTCCTGCCGGAGAATTTACGGCTAGGACTCCATGACAGGCTGAGTAATTAGTGCCGGGAGGGAAAACGGCTGAATCAGCGCTCAGCAATCGGCACCAAAGGGATGGAGCTGGAGGAAGGGGGATCACACAGCCCCCAGCTGGGGGGGTGGTGGGACCAGCAGCGGTCCCCTGGGACACAGGGGCAATGGGTGACCCAGCAGTTCCTGCCAGCAGGGGTGTCATCCCTACGGCTGTGAGGACTGGGGGAAAGCTGGCTAGCATCCCATTCCTGATCCACTCCTCTGGGACCAGCTCTGGTCCAGCATTCCCGAGTCGGTCCCTCGAGGTGTCACTTTGGGAACGCCCTGGGATGCAGCTCTGGCACACAACATCCCCCCCATCCCTCTCGCTCAAACACGAGCATCGCTCTGGTCCTCCCTTCACAGCCTGGATGCTGCATCCCAGGATGCTCGAGCCCTGGGATGCCCCTGCATCCCCCCAGCCGTGCCCGGGCAGCCCTCAGGCCTCCATGGCTGCCATCGATTTACCAGGGTTGGGAATGGCAGGACTGGCTCCCCGGCAGAGCCGGCCCCTGCTCCATGGCTGATTACAGCCATTTCCCTGCCTGTTCCCCCTCCCGCTGTCTGCCTCCTGCCTCCGTCTGCTGCCTGGTTTTACGAGGGCCATTTCCAAGAGGTCGCTGGAAATAGATTTTTATCACCTCGTGATAAATATCGTTTACGGTGACATTACTGCTCGGAGCAGCCATGCGGAGGAGGCAGGAGAGGCGGGCAGGCGGACGCCTGCTCACAGGACCCAGCTCCATGGGGGACCAGCTGGGCCCCTTCTTGTCCCTGTCCCCATCCCCGCAGGTTCGGGCAGTGCCAAGCCCCGACACCATCCATCTATCCAGGCAGCACGAACAGAGGGAGCCGCATCATTAGCCCCGTGCGCCATTAAGCACTTAAAAAGCCATAGGAATAAGCCGCGCCATTAGCTGACAAGCGAGCTGGGAGGGGAGGGATGCGTGGCAACGGCGGGGGGAACTGAGCACGGACCAGGGAATCTCGCCACCCTACATGCCGCAGGGTGCCCACAAAGCCCCTGGGAGAGACCCTCTGGTCCCCAGAGAGCTTCAGTGCGCTCGGGGAGGGGAGGCAGAACGGCTCCAGGATGGAAAACCAGGGGCTTTCAGAACTGACACATCACTCCCACAGGGGTGAAGCCACCAGGCACCTCTCCAGAGGGACTTTTCAGCAGGGAAGGGAGAACCAGCTGCCCACTCGTCCCCTGCGAGACCGCCCTGGCCAAGGTCCGCTTTAGGGACAGAGCTGGTGCGGAGAAAAGACAGCAGCTGGGCTGAGAACCGCAAACTCGTGACAGCTGTGACCCAGGCCGCGGCGTGCTCCAACCCCGCGCAGAGGTGATCCGGCGGCCCAGGGGAGCAGGGGTCCTGCCCCGGCCGAGCCTGCAGGCAGGACGGCTACCAAGCCGTGCCCACAGGCAGCTGCCTCTGGAAAAGGGCACGGCGGCGGGCAGGGGGCCAAGGCCAACCCGCTGCCCACGCCAGCCCTGCCACACACAGCGTCGGGGGCCGGCCAACCCTGGGGGTGGCGGGGGGGGGAACAATCGCCCCTTTCACCGGCACCGAGGTGGGGGTGTCACCTGCGGGGACGGAGCCACGGTCCCCAGGGTGCCCCCCACGCAGGGCAGCCTTGCAGAAGCCGGGGTGAAGAGCAGCCCCGAGCCTCGCCACGGCGCCGGCAGGGAGAGCCAGTCAGCAACACCCGGCAAAGAGCAACCCTCGCCTGCGGGGAGCGAGCGCGGCAACGCCAGCCCGTGCCAAGAATCCTGTTTTCTCTCCCCAGCCTCGACACTGGCTCCCTGGGGCAAGCCGCCTCCTGCCCCACTTCCTCAGTTTCCCCAGCACCCCGGAGCTGGCAGGGATGCCGGCGGCACGGGCAGGGGGTGGGCAGCCATGGAGCCCCGTGTCCCGGCTGCTTTTTGCGACACGCGGTGCAAACCCTTCGTGGCACAAAGCCCCAGCGTCTTGTTTGGCAAGCGGCCCCGCAGCATGGGGCCAGGAGGGAGGGAAGGAGCGGGGCTTTGTATGGGGACGAGCCCCGGCAAGACAGCGGCAGCAGCCACCTGCCACCAGCCGCCGCGGTGGCACAGCCCCTCCTCTGCCCCCCACGCTCAGTGGGTGGAAAACAACCCCAAAAAGCAACAGCCCGGCCACCCCAGTGGCACAGGGGGCTGCACGGGGACAGCCAGCCCCACACGCAAGGACACGGGGTGCTGGTGGAGTGGCGTCCACCTTGTTTCCCCCTCCGTAGCAGGGACGTCACCCTGCTGCCAACACACGTGAACAGGTCAGCTGGCACCGCCACCGTGCCATCGCCCCAGCTGTGGCTGTGCCGCAGCCAAGCGCCATCCCCAGGTGCCACATCCCACCCCAGGACACGGGGCTCCCTGGCCCGCGGCACCCCCTTGCAGCCCCCCAGTGCCGAGGGGTCCCTCGTTTTCCCCCGGAGACCCCCACGGCAAGCAGCGTGCGTGGGATGCCTGGCAGCAGGACGCGTGCCGAGCCAGCTGCCTCTCGTGAGCATAAAAAGGGGGTTTGTTCACCTGGCGAGCGGCTCAGCGGCCCCCAGGACTGGCCCCCGCCACCGCCTCGTGGCTCCCGGCACGCAGCAGCCACCGCCAGCGCCAGCACAGCCTGGCAGGGCCACCTCCCCGGCGGTCACGGTGACCTTACGTGTCACTGCAGGGAGAGCCTGTGCGCTGCCGCCAGCCCAGCACTTGGCCCACTGCACGGCTGCTGCGGCCAAAGGCAGGCCCGCGGCTTGGCACCCACCCTGCCGGCCGCCCGCCCGCCAGGAGCCACAGGAGGTGCCGACGGACAGATGGACGGACAGGCAGCCAGAGAACAGACCCCTGCCCGCGCTGCCCCAAGCCCTGGGGTGGAGGTTTGGGCATCCCCCTGCCCACACCGGGATGCTCAGGGATGCTCCGGAAGAGCAGGCAGCCCGGCAGGGATGCTGCCCGCTGCTGCCCGCTGCTGCCCACTCCCAGGGACACCCAGCTGATGGACACCCCTCGGGGACAGACGGCAACACCCCGCTGAGCACCCGGGGGTTGTCACGGGGGGAGCTTTGCCCCCCAACATCCCCAAACGGAGCCTCGCGCTGCCAGGCAGGCAGCAGCCACGTGGTCCCAACCCCTTTGCGCCCCAAAAGAGCCAGACACCCCCACCCCACCCCCCCCTTAGGATGGGCGCATGTGCTGCAGCCCCTCAGTTGGGGTGCCCCCACCCCGTGCGCCCCAGGAGAGCTGCGTACGGGCCTGCTGGGGCGCCGAAAAATCATTTTACTACTTTTTGTTTTGTTTTGTTTGGTGTTTTTTTAAATCTAAAAAAAAACTCCTTGGGCAGAGGGAGCCTGGCCCCGCGCAAAGTTTGCAGCAAGTCGCGCAGAGAAACACTCCCCCCCCACAA